>JAOTAY010000007.1:1597143-1615147 GCA_025629805.1 Erythroxylum baracoense | reverse complement strand
TCAATTTTTGTACGGAGGTAAATTAAATGAATTTATTCGTTTTAAGTATCACTGGTGGGGAATCCCTCCCCCGTGGGCCACGGGTCCAGATGTCACGTAGGATGTCGGGCCCGTGGACCCGCCCGGGGCGGGGTTCCAGCACTACATATCGAAGTTAACACTTCAGTCAAACTTTTCAAAAGAGGTCTTCATTATTGTCATGATAGCTAAAAATTTATATTCTAATTATTTTTCAACAAGTAGGCCCCACACATGAAACTAGAACAGTGGACTCCACAAAAGCACTAGATGCGAGCCCCATAGCAAGGTCGGGACTTGGGCCCCACAAGAAAAACTGAACTCCATTTACAAAACTAAGACAGTGGGCCCCATAAGATAAAACTGAGGTTGTAGACCCCACAAGATAAACACGAGGCTGTGGGCCCCGTTTAGACTCACAATAAAATCTAAGTTACTTTCTGATATGGAGGGTCTACCTTAGTGGCAACCACAAAGCATACGGTAAATTAGACTAACAAGAGAAGCTCTGATACCAGTTTGTTGAAGAAAATGCCCCTGGATCGGATACCGGTTGAGTTTAATAGCCCGAAAAAAGTAACAAAAAATAAAGATAGACAAAATAAAATGGGACAGAATGTAAAAATTTACGTGGTTCAGTCAATGTGACCTATGCCTATAGCCGGAGGGTGAGCAATTTTACTAATATGTGGAGAATGTATATAAGTACAAAAGGCTAGAATAAAAGGCTTTTAAATATACAAATGACTAAAGAAAGAATGAAAGGTTTGGTTTTTTGTTGTGCATTGAGAGCTTCTATAAACTTCTCTATTTATAGGGAAAAATCCCCAGCTTCCATCAATTTCGCCACAAATCTTCAACAAATGTCAAATAAATCTTCAGCAAATAGTGCAGACAATCCTACTAAAAGCCAAATGCACATCCAATTTCTTCAATATGTTGGCCAACAATTTTTGACTTAGAGAAAGGTTGTTGGCCAACAATTTTTGACTTTAAACAAAAAGGGCTAAGGCATGCAACTGTCAACAGCAACTCTTCCCAGTACTTGCTTGAATTAATAAATCAATATGTCGTGCTACATAGTTAAGAGAGTAGGGTGTTGAATAAAATTTAAACACGTTATCCCCAAAAATAAAAAAGAAAATTAAAAAAAGATATGGAGAGAAGAATAACAAATGAAATGTTTCACCCGTAACTTGGAAATCTGAAAATGAAGTTCACACTTTGTGATGCTGACATTAACCAAACTGAAAATGATGTCTGATATCTTTCCGAACATAAACAATTGATCTAACGTCATGGTGAACATAAGCAACTGACTAGATAGTTTTCCACCTTCTTAAGTGTCCACCTTTTATTCGCCATCTTCAAATTGGACAGAAATCATAAGATTCCGCCATTTGAATGCTTCAATCTAAATCTCATGATGCTTCTTCATCAAATTTAAAATCCCTACTAATAACATTCTTTTTGTTATTTATATTGAACAACATGTAGCCTCTAAGTTTTCTTTGTATAATCATTAATGTAACCCTTCCACGTCTAGGTATCAAATCCCCTGTCCCTTTTGTTATGTACCTATCATGTCCTATTTAATCTCAACCATTTATTTATGTGAGACTCACATAAATAAATGGTTCAGATTGAATGGGACAGAGTAGGTACAGAGTAAATGGGACAGAGGATCACGTCCCCACGTCTACCTCGTATAATCAACCAGACACGCGCTAATGTCTTTTCCAGTTGATTATAGTTTTTGTCAGAGAGATCCGTAGCAAATGCCATACTTTTTAAATTTCAATTACTATTTTTAGTCGTACTCTCAAAACATGGTAAGTATTAAGGAAAACTTGTAAACTGCCCCCGTATTTTCTCTACCTGCAGATATTTTCTGTTTGGATTCACATTGTATAATCTATCTTATTCTGTATCCTATAAATAGTTCACAGATTAATGCAAAGGTGTGCAAGCCTTTTCTCATCTCCTGTGCTTAATTATCAGTAAGTACAAAATTTAATTTCGATAAAATATCAAATAATACTAAATATGGTTTCGGATAATTTAGAAAAGGAGGAGGAAATTATGTAGTAATTTTTTTTCTTCTTTCTTCCTCTGGAAAGTTTCTCTCAAATCAGGAATTATTTTAGATTTATTACCTCTAACATTAGTGCTTTCGTTATTCTACCATGCCTCCTAAACCTTCTCAAACTATTGAAGAAGCGTTTACTACCATTTCTGAGAAGCTCAAAATCTTGACCCAACACCATGATTCTATGGTAGGAGAGGTTGCAGACCTTAAGAAACAACCCATTATCGTCCACCAGATCGACCGAAGATTCACCTACTACCATCACTTTCCTTCCTCTGCCTAGATATGTTTCTTCTGCTACTATTAGGCAGCACAATTGTCCTTTTCGTCATGGCTCTTCCTGTAGTTCTACACCTCCACATATCCAAAATGATACCTCATTCTTATCTCATAAGCCACCTAAAATCCATCTCCAACCCATCGGTGCACTACAACAAAGCTGACTTTTAGTTACATTTTTTTTCAAATCGTTGCTAAAAGTTAGTTTTTAGTGATGATTTCAAAATTTGTCGCTAAAAGTGAAAGTTTTCACGACGTTTTATGATATCGCCACAAAATTGAGCTCTTTAGCGTTTATTTATGTGAATTGTTGCAAAATGTGCGACCTTTTGCGACGATATAGAAATTTTATTGCAAAATGTTTGGCATTTGGCAATGATTCTGGTAATCATAGGAAAAAGTGGCACTTTTGGTGACGAATTTTTAAAATTCGTTGCTAAAACTTGATATTAAAGCTATGTTTGGTTGGACGTAAGATTTTTAATGGAATGGAATAGTTTATAATTGAATGGAATATAAATAGATGTAATATTAGAAAATTATTGTTTAGGAGGAATAGAAGGGTTTATAATGTAATATAGTGAAATGTTGTTTGGAAGAAGGGTTTATAATGTAATATAGTGAAAAGTTGTTTATCATTTTACATTTCATCATAAACTCTCCTAATCGGAGGTTTCTAATTTTTACTGTTTATGATGAAATGAGATGTAATATGAAACCTTCCTCTTTCATTTCATTCTATTATATAAGCCCTCTTCCAAATGATGCAATAATATTACATTCCATTTCATTCCATTAATAAACCCCTAACTAAACATAGCCTAAAGATTTTAAAATCACGAAATTTTGTTGTATCATCGCTAAACACAAGTCTTTAGTGATGATTTATTTAAATCGTTGCAAAAGGTTCGACCTTTTGTGACGGTTTTGAAATTTCGTCACTAAAACTTGGACTTTTGTTGACAAATTTTTAAAATCGTCAACAAAAGTTGATGTTAAAGATTTTACATCTTAAATATTTCTTAGGAGATTTTTGATGAATTTTTGTGTGTGATAGTATTCTTAAAAATAATAATGTTAAAAACATAAGATTTTAATAGTAAGTGTGCTTAATAATCCTAAGGTTAATTAAAATTGACGTTTATATGATTTTTCATTTTTTTTATTTGACTTCTTTATAAATTTGTTTAAATAGCTAATGCATTCAAAACCACTTGAATTTGTTTAAATCTACGGATTTGTACACAAATGATTCTTTAATGATGCCTATTGTACATAGCACTAAACTTTTGTTCATACAGGTATTTTATGAAAATGGAATGGAGAATCTAAAAATTGTAAGACGTTTTCAAAGTTTTGAACATATTGTTGAAAAACACATGGTAAGTAATTTAAATTTTGAAAAGTAAAAATTTTTTAGATATAAAAAGATAAACATACCTAAAATTTTAATATTAATAAGATCAAAGTGTAATAAATTTAAATTAACTATTATTCTTAATCGTTAATATTTATTAACAACAAAATAATAATAATACATATAATTATTGAAATATGGTAAGCAATATAATATAATGATATATGGTAAGTAGTACAAGCTTTTAGTTAGAAGTTTAACAATTCTTACACATACATGTTAAATAAATAAAGTTTCACGCTTATTTTATCGAAAAGGAAAAGAAATAATTATTTTTTTGGATTACAAGTGACATGAGACTCGAGAGAAGAGATTAAGGAGTTCCCTATGTCTAGATTCCTAAGAAGGGTCTTTGGACATTTGAAGGAATCAGTTGAAACAGTTAAAGATCTTCCCTCAAGTATTGGGTTATTAACACCCCCTTCCAATAACTTCTTGACTTTAACTAAACTAGCAGAAGATATAATGAACAAATCCCTAGATACAGTTTGGATCACTGAATTAGATAAACCACTTGTACGATGTGTTTTACTTAAAAATAATTAGTATAGAACTTGAATAGCTAATTAAGTATAACGGTATAACGAACCCAAATTTGAACATATGCACACTTAATTGAACAGACACGGTAATTTGAATCGACAACTGTTCCAAAACAATCGATTTCCCTAATCTTATACTGACCATCAGGACATTGCCACCACCTCTATTTTCATCTATGTTCTCTTGAAGATCTAAGGAAGCTTTATGCAACAACTAGTATATACAATCAGACGTTCATTTGATAGGTTCCTAACAGAAAATGAGATACAAATAATTAAGGAAGAGAGGTAATTCAAATGATACTAAGAACTTTGAAAAAGAAGATTGGCCATTAAAGGCAAGCGATGATTATACTTTGATGAGTAGATTAGTTGTTCTTCAATTTGTTCTTCATCAGGAAGAATTTTGTCATATTCCTCCTAACGGAGCTCATTTCTACCATAAGAAACTAGTCGTCACGTCGACATTCTGCGAAGAATTAATGTTAATTGTTTTATTCCAAAAAATAAATTTAGCATAAAATTCACTGTGTTTAATTAAATTCTTTTGGTAATCGAATCCTATAAATTTTGAGGGGTGGAATGAAGTCAATGAACTGATCTAAAATTGAATGGAACTATACCATACAAATCCTAGCAATAAAAAGAAAAGTTCATTCCTTTTTATCGACGCTAAAAACAACCTTCTCCTCAGTAAATTGTTATTTACTATGATCAAAAACAATATAACTTAAGTCCAACATTAGATTTGAACGAATTCTCTTGGTGAAGATACAGTTGATCTAATCAATGAATACTCAAGAAAAGCTTTTGTATATTGATCATGTAATACAAGAGCTTAAGTTAAATACATAATATCTGTGGCACCCCACTCCCATCAGACATTTGTGCCTGTGCGTCCATCAGACATTAGAGCACATGCCCAGTGGAAGCAATGCGCTAGAGCAATCACATCACTTATCTTATGGCATCATAAATTAAAACGTAATTAACACGACATCTAAAAACCTAATTCCTCATTTTCGTTCATAAAACCGAATATACATTGTAGCATTCCAATATCATCCTTATATACATTATCAAAGACCTATTAGAGTCTACAACTCTATTTACAAAATATGTTATATGCTATATAAATGAAGAACTATACAAAATTTTATCTAAATTCTTCAATCTCAGCTGACCGACTTTTGAGTCATTTCTTCTATCCAAAAGTAGTACTAAATCTCTTCTAAGTTGCCTTGGAAGTTAATTTTGCTCTCTCGTACCTGAAAAGTCAATGCTGCAATTTTGATGAGTTTTACGAAATCCATGAGCTACCCATCATCGATAGCTCACTCATACACATAATACATATAGTTCATGTTTCAAGTTCACAAACAGTTCATCTCATCATATAATGCACATCTTTTACCAATTATCAAATAGCATCACATATCACCTTAATCATTTATTCACCTTTACATTCATAACGGTTCATACAATTCAATTCAATCATTCATATAATGCATACTAAATTGTATGTGCAATGTTCATGAGACTCATTTCATTTATTACTTGGTTGTGACCGAATGCCTTTTTCACTGTCCCATATCTATTGTGGATTATGGGCTCATTAATAACTGTCCCTTATCTGTTGGGGTTACAGGGCTCATTATACATTGTAGGCCAGAGGCTCTTACCACATTCTGATATTTAAGCTCTTTTTCACTAATGACTCTAGTCATAACTGCCTTTATGTTATCATACATTCATATAGTGAAATGCAGCATATGTATTTGATCATTCACTTGTGCTTAATTTTTCGCATTCGCATTCACCATTGGACCATGGTCCAACATTTAACAATTAAGTTAAGTATCACATATTTTAACAAATTCACATACAATAAGCACTTCCAATATATTATTCATGCATCAAACGCCTCAGATATTCAATGTCCAGAATCAACACATTCACATCACATAATAATTCAATTCAGAATTTAGACAAAAACAATAAATCAATGTGAGACCATTTAGGTTACTCGCAGTTTGCTTCAAATAGCTTATTGCCTCGATGTCTCGGCAATGTCTATATGTTGATGCTCTAATTGCTCTTCTATATCATGCAACATATATACATTTACACATTACTAATTTGCATAATCATATTTATACTCAATCATATGCATATGTATATGTGATATGCATAATGCATACTCAATGACAATGCTAGTTATATTTCCTTAATTCATATCTTATGATCATTCATTCTTCATAACTCATATATGTCTAAATTAAACTTAGGTTTATACTTCATTTGTACAAGATTATTCTAAGTTCATCATTTTATCATTCACTAAGGTTATTCAAGCATTATAAGATCACAAAATATCCAATTTGTCAATCACCTTTACTTAATACACATCATTCACCTTCTTCGGATCACATTATCCTTAATAGGATCACTTTTACTCACATAACATCTCAAAATTCCAAATTTGAACACTTGATATTTAACAATCCATTCTTATGTTATAACCTCTATCATCAGCCTAAACATATCACTCATTTAATCACTTTTCATCATCAAACTTAGCTCATTTCGAGCTTCATTCATGCCTAGATGCATCATAAGAAAGCACCTAACCATTTGTTGTTTCAAACCACACATAAAAGAAGCATATTTCGTGCATTAACAATTCCCATGATCGTGGACAACTTCCCACAATCTTAGGATTCAATAATAGAAACTTTCGGCCTTCTTTAAGCATTCCCATGATCGTGGGATGCTTCCATCTGAAAAATCCAAGCAGTTTTCTTCCATTTTCTAACTCTTCCAACTTCTATAAGATTACATCTTCCATCTCTTATGCTTACTCCATCATTTCTAGCTTAATTCTTCATCATTTCTACCTCATTCGCATTTCCACTTCAGGTCAATATCATTCACAAACAAATCAAAATCTATGATTGAATAAACACCAAAAATAGAACATCTATATATATATATATATATATATATATACATTCATCACCAACTTTTTGCACATGCTCAACTCTAATCTCACATTCATTTCACTTCTTACTATCTCCTTAATTCTTCCCATTTCAAGACCCCACATTACTCCCTTTCTTTAGCTTTAAAATTATTTTAGTTTATCTCTAAAACACCCAAAGAGATCCACGTTAATATAAATTGAAAACATAACATGAATCCATTTTTCTATCAAATTTTCTGCACTTTTTCCTACACTATTGTTATTCATCTTTCCATCTCAAAATCATGTCTTCAACACCTATAAATTATTAATCATCTCAAATGTAAAAGTAAGACATTTATATGCTTATTTCATCACTCATGATTCTCATATATATATATATATATAAACACTTATCTTCTAACTATCATCACACAAGTTTTATTTAACAAATCATAAAGAACAAACATGCTACTTACTTGTTTAAGCTTCAAGGTATTCAAATAACACTTGACCCTAGCTTTCACACATCATACGATCATCAACAAATCAAAGGTGGTAGGGTTTGGTCTTTTAGTGACAAATATGAAGAAGACAACCAAAATGAGAGTAGCAAGTGAAAGGTGAGAGTAAGCTTCAACATTGATGAAGTTGGTGAGAGTTAGTGTCGTGGAGATGAAGAAGATTGAAGAAGATGAGAAGAGAGATTAACAAAGAGATAATAACAAATAATAAGGTGAAAGACAAATAAAAGTATGATGGTCTTTCACTTAGGAGCAACATCGTGAATTAAGACATGGCTTGGCAAGTGACACTTGTCACTTGCCACATGTCTGTTTTCTATAGGTCTCCACTTGGTCCGCTTACTTAACTAGTCCATTTATCTTCAATTTCTAATCTAATTGTCCCCCAAATTTTCTATGACATTTGTCATTAAATCTTGATATCACATATCAATTATTTCTGCTATCATTCATCCCTTATTTCTACCCCCATAAATCAATTGTCCTACCATTTGGCATTTTTCTTAGTCCAAAATTATTTATAATCTCTAAAATTTCATCAAAAATTCTAGATCAATACTTATAGTCACCAAATCATCTTTCAAGAGATATAAATATCTAAAATTCACTATATAATGACATTTATAAATCAATTAAAATCAACTATACTCGGTAAATGTTAAATGAGTGCATATATAGCCATTGTAATGTGTGTAATTATCAAATTCACATGTATGTATGCTAAATGATGCATGAGCATGAAATGCGTATCCTAGTTTCTTAATATTATCTCTCATATACAGTATTCTAGGGTTCTAAACCTTAACATCAAAAAAACGGGATGTTACAATTCTCCCCTCCTTAAGAAATTTCGTCCTTGAAATTCTTACCTAATTGTTCGAATAAGTGGGGATATTGTTTCCTTATATGCTCCTCCATTTCCCATATAGCTTCTTCACTAGAGTGATTCTTCTAAAGGAATTTCACCAATGAAATTTCTCAGTTTCCTAACTGTTTTGTCTAATATCCTACTATCTTGATCGGCTCTTCAACATAACTCAGATTACTAGCAACTTCATTCTCCTGAGCTGATAACACATGCATCGGATCAGACCGATATCTCCTGAATATATGGAACATATTATATATCTAATACATTTCTATTGATAAGGCTAATTTATAAGCTAATGGTCCAATCATCTCTAGGATCTCATAAGGACTTATATATTTAGGGCTCAGCTTACCCTTTTAACTAGACCTCAGCACTCCTCGTCAAGGTGATACTCTTAGAAACACTTTATCTCCTACTCTGTATTCCATATCCCTTCGGTGCTGATGTATATAGCTCTTTTATCTATACTGAGCTACTTTAATTCGACTACGAATTAGTTTCACTTTATCCACACTATCTTGTATAAGTTCTAGGCCTTCAACCATTTTCAGACCCTCTTCATCCCAATATAGAGACGAACGGCATTTTCTGCCATACAACACCTCATATGGTGCCATTCCGATACTACTGTGATAGTGATTATTGTATGTAAATTCAATCAAAGCTATATACTGATCTCATGCTCATTAAAACTCCAATACACATGTCCTGGGCATATCATTAACAGTCTTGATTGTCCTCTCACTCTATCCATCTTTCTAAGGATGAAATGCATACCTAAAGTTTAACTTCGTTCCCATAACTTTCTTCAAACTCCTTTAGAACCTCAAAGTAAATTTGGGATCGCTATCTGATACAATGGACACTAGAACCCCATATAGTCTAATCACCTCATTCACATACCTCCGAGCTAATTGGTTTAGTGAGTTATTCTCTCTCACAAGTAAGAAATGGGCCGACTTTGTCAATCGGTCCACCATGACCCATATATCATTATTTTGCCTCGGAGTCTTTGGCAATCCCATTACGAAATCCACTATGATTTGTTCCAATTTTGATTCTGAAATAGGTAACGAATGTAGCTTCCCAACTGGAGCCTGATGCTCAGCCTTAATCTGCTGGCAAATTAAACACTTAGCAACATACTCCGTTACTTGCTTCTGCATCCCTGGTCACCAGAAATATTACTTCAGTGTGTTATACATCTTAGTATTACCAGGATGCATAGTAAAAGCTGCTACATGAACTTCCTCCAGAATTTCTTTCCTCAGATTATCAATGTCAGGCACACACAACCTTTGCTTTAACTATAGTGTCTCATCTATCAGTTCAAATTCAAAATCTAGATTCATTTTGAACTTCTTAGTAAGCTTCACCATTTTAGGATCTTTACTCTGAACTTTTTTTATTTTATCATGCAACATCAGTCTTAGTCTCAGTATAGCTATCAATGCCTCGTTCTACTTTAGGTTCAACTCAACATTGAAGACTCTCAATTGAACTAAGCTTGGTAGCCTCGATACCTAAATCTGAGCTACACTGCTATTTGATTTTCTACTCAAAGCATTAGCCACCATATTAGCTTTTCTCTGGTGATACTCAATCGTACAGTCATAATCTTCAACAGCTCTATCCATCTCCTCTGTCTCATATTCAATTCTTTTTGACTCAATAGATACCTTAAGCTCTTATAATCAGTATATATTTAGAATATCTCTGTATACAAATAGTGTCTCAATATCTTTAGAGCAAAAACCACTACAACAAGCTTTAAATCATATACCAGAAAGTTAATCTCGTGAGACTTTAATTATCTCGATGCATAGGCTATTACGTTGCCATACTACATTAGTACACATCCTAATCATTGATGTAAAGCATCACTATAAATCACATAACCTCATGTTCTCGATAGAATAGTCAACACCAGTGTTATAGTCAACTGATGCTTTAGCTCCTCAAAACTCCTTTGACATTCATCATTCCATTTGAAAGGCACATTCTTCCTCAAAAAGTTTAGTCAAAGGGGTTGAGATCAATGAGAACCCCTTTACAAACCTCTGGTAATATTCAGCTAATCTGAGACAACTCTGGATCTCAGACACATTCTTTAAAGCTTCCCACTTCATTACTGTCTCTATCTTCTTTGTATCCACTTGTATACCTTGTCCAATTACTATGTGACCTAGAAACACTACATGATCCAGCCAAAATTCGCACTTACTAAATTTGGCATACAACAATTTCTCCCTCATGATTTGTAAAATTATTCTCAAGTGCTCAACATGTTGTTCTTTGCTATTCGAATGCACTAAAATGTCATCTATGAACACAATCACAAAATGATCCAGGTAGGGCTGAAACACCTTATTCATTAATGCCATAAATGAGCGGGGGAATTAGTTAACCCAAACGGCATTACTAAGAACTCAAAATGTCTGAACGCACTTTTCAATACATCAGCCTTTGCTATCTTCAACTAATAATATCCAGATCTCAAGTCCAACTTAGTGAACACCCGAGCTCCTTGCAAACTGATCAAGTAAATCATCAATTCTAGGCAACAGGTATTTGTTCTTCATTGTCACCCGATTCAGTTGCCTACAATCGATGCATAGTCTCAGAGTTCCATCTTTCTTCTTCACAAACAAAACTGAAGCTCCCCAAGGTGATACATTGGGTCTAATGAAACCCTTTTCCAACAACTTATGCCTTTAGTTCCTTTAGTTCCACAAGTGTTATCCTATATAAAGGAATAGATATAGGAGCAGCACCTGGAACTAAGTTAATCGTAAACTCTGTTTCCCTATCTGGAGGTCAACCAGATAACTTAACAGGAAACACATCTAGGAATTCCCTAACAACAAAAATGTCATGCACATTATGCTCAGTTTGAGTCTTGACGACATGGGCTAGATAAGCCTCACATCGTCCTTGCATCAGCCTCAAAGCATTCATGAATAAGATCAATATGGCTGGCACTACTTGACTAATACCTCGAAACGTTGCTCCCAGTTAGTTAGGAGATTCTAATATTACCTCCTTAGTATAGCAGTTCATAATGGCTCTATAAGTAGTGAGCCAAACCATGCCTAGAATAATATTTATATCCCTTAACTACAATACAATCAGATCTGCCTCCAATTCTACCTAATCAATTAGAATCAAACACCTCTTATAGACTTTTCCTATTAATGTGGTACTACCTATCAATTTACTCACCTATAATCTATGTTTCAATAATTTTCTATCACAATGCAACCTAAATGCCAAATGCAGTGCGCTAAAAGAATATGTAAATCCAGGATCTAGCAATGCCAAAACTTCATAATTAAAGATAAGCAACATACTTGTAATGACATCTAGAGAATTCTAAGCCTCTTTTCTGGTCATTACATAGACTCTGGCCTGAGATAGTGGTTGGTTGCTCCATACCTTAGTCCTGATAGTAGGACTCCCAGAACTCATTCTGCCTCTACCATGGCCTCTCTGTCTAGATCCATTAGCTTGGCTCTAATGGACAGTTGTCTCTGTTACCATTCCTCCTATCCTTCCAGATGTTTTCCATAAACTGAGGGACATTCTCTGATATGGTGATCAAAAGAGCTGCATCGAAGGCAAGTTCTTGACAGTTTCCAGCATTCACCACTTTGTTTCTTTCTATAATGTTTGCAGTTAGGTAGCTGTCCTGATACTACACGTCTTTCCTTGCCAGACTGTATAAAACTACCCCTCTGTCTGAACCCCAATTATCTTGATCTAGCCAGTGGTTGAAAAGATATGTTTTGGCGTTTAGTAAACCTTCTATCAGAACCACCCTGAGATTCACTAGGCCTCTTCATACCAGACTCTTGTCTATGTTCCCCCTGATCATCTCTTAATAGTTGCTCTATTCGAATCGAGGCTACCCTTAGCTCAAAGAAACTGCTCAAGTTAATAATAGCTAACCTTATCTAAATTTCCATATTTGGCCCATCTTCAAATCTCCTACACTTGTCTTCCTCAGTAGGAATCAAGGCAGTAGCATACCCCATCAATTCATTGAACTTTATTTCATATTCTGCCATAGAGAAATTGCCCTACTTCAGATCCAGAAATTCCTTCATCTTTCTGTCTAGGTAGATCTTGGGCATATAGTTTTCCTTATAGACCTTCAGAAAGTCTTCCCACTTTAAATTACAAGGCCTAGTGGTATTGCCTGGAATAGTTTTCCACCATTGGTATGCCGGGCCTTGCAATAAGGAAATCGTATAGTCAAACTTCTCGTTTAACTCACAATCCATCAGATCAAAAACTCTCTCTATTCTCTCTAGCCATTCTTCGGCCTCTATAGGGTCTGTACTTCCGTAGATGTCCAAAGCCCCCTACTTTCATAATTTATCGTACCTCCTTTCCCTTCTCCCAGGAATTCTCGGAGGCATTCTCTCAAGTCGAGATACCAAGGACTCTCTACTGGCTCCTACTAATCTTAGGTTAGCTGATTGTCCAACTTGATCACGTATGACGGATGACCTATAATAGACAATAACTTTGATTACTATCTGCATTATATTTCATGTCTAACATTCTTATGTCTCTATGGATGCCAACCATGCTCTAATACAAAAAACCGTGGCACCCTATTCCCATCAGACATTTGTGCCCATGCATCCATCAGACATTTGAGCATATGCCCAGTGGAAGCAATGTGCTAAAGCAATCACATCACTTATCTCATAGCATTATAAATTAAAACATAATTAACACGACATCTAAAAACCCAATTCATCATTTTTGTTCATAAAACCGAATAATCATTGTAGCATTACAACATCATCCTTATATATATTATCAAAGAACTATCAGAGTTTACAACTCTGTTTACAAAATAAGTTATATGCTACATAAATAAGGAACTATACAAAATTCTGTCTAAATCCTTCAGCCTTAGCTGACTGACCTTTGAGCCATTTCTTCTTTCCAAAATAAATACTAAATCTCTTCTAAGTTATCTTAGAAGCTAATTTTGCTCTCTCGTACCTGAAAAGTCAATGTTGCAATTTTGATGAGTTTTGCGAATTTTATGAGCTACCCATCATCGATGGCTCACTCATACATATAATACATATAGTTCATGTTTTAAGTTCACAAATAATTCATGTCATCATATAATGCACATATTTCACCAATTATCAAATAGCATCACATATCACGGTAATCATTTATTCACCTTTACATTCATATCGATTCATAAACTTCAATGCAATCATTCATATAATGCATATTAAATTATATATGCAATGTTCATAAAACTCACTTTCATTTATTACTTTGTTATGATCAAGTACCTTTTTCACTGTCCTATATCCATTATAGATATCGGGCTCATTAATAACTATCCCTTATCCTTTAGGGATACAAGGATCATTATACATAGTGAGCCAGAGGCTCTTACCACATTTTGAGCTTTAAGCTCTTTTTCACTAACAACTTCAGTCACAACTGCCTTTATGTTATCATGCATTCATGTAGTGAAATGCATCATATGTATTCAATCATTCACTTGTGCTCAATTTTTCATATTCATATTCACATTCACCATAGGACCTTGGTCCGACATTCAACAATTAAGTTAAGTATCACATATTCTATCTAATTCACATATAATAAGCACTTTCAATATATTATTCATACATCAAATGCCTCAGACATTCAATATCTGGAATCAACACATTCACATCACATAATAATTTAATTCAAAATTTTCAAAAAAATAATAAATCAATGTGAGACCATTGAGGTTACTCACAGCTCGCTTCATATAGCTTATTGCCTAGATGTCTCGACAATGTCTACATGTTGACACTCTAATTGCTCTTCTATATCATGCAACACATATACATTTACACATTACTAATTTACATAATCACATTTATACTCAATCATATGCATATGTATATGTGATATGTATAATGCATACTTAATGACAATCCTAGGTATATTTCCTTAATTCAGATCTTATGATCATTCATACTTCATAACTCATATATGTCTAAATTAAACTTAGGTTTACACTTCATTTGTACAAAATTATTCTAAGTTCATCATTCTATCATTCAGTAAGGTTATTCAAGCATTATAAGATCACAAAATATCCAATTTATCAATCATCTTTACTTAATACATATCATTCACCTTCTTCTGATCACATTATCCTTCATAAGATCACTTTTATTCTCATAACATCTCAAAATTCCATATTTGAACACTTGATATTTAACAATCCATTCTTATGTTATAACTTCTATCATCTCCCTAAACATATCAGTCATTTAATCACTTATTTCATCATCAAACTTAGCTCATTTTAAGTTTCATTCATGCCTAGACGCATCATAGAAAAGTACCTAACCATTTATTGTTTCAAACCACACATAAAAGAAGCATATTTCGTGTATTAACCATTCCCACGATCATGGACAACTTCCCACGATCATGGGATTTAATAATAGAAACTTTTAGCCTTCTTTAAGCATTCCTATGATTGTGGACCTATTCCCACGATCGTGGAACTTTTCCCACGATCGTGGGATGCTTCCATCTTAAAAATCCTAACAGTTTTCTTCCATTTTCTAGCTCTTCCAACTCCTACAAACGTAAGATTGTCTTTCACTTAGGAGCGACATCGCAAATTAAAACATGGCTTGGCAAGTGACACTTGTCACTTGCCACATATCCATTTTCTATAGGTCTCCCTTTGGTCCTCTGATTTAACTAGTCCATTTATCTACAATTTCTAATCCAATTGTCCCCCAAATTTTCTATGAAATTTGTCATTAAATCCTAATATCACATATCAATTATTTCTATTGTCATTCATCTCTTATTTCTATCACCATAAGTCAATTGTCCAGCCACTTAGCATTTTTTCTAGTCCAAAATTATTCATAATTTCCTAAATTTCATCAAAATTTCTAGATCAATACTTATACTCATCAAATAAACGTTCAAGACACGTAATATTCGCAATTTATGATATAATCATATCTATAAATCAATTAAGATCAATTATACCTAGTAAATGTCAAATGAGTGCATATACAGTCATTGTAATATGTGCAATTATCAAATTCACGTGTATGTATACTAAATGATGCATAAGCATGAAATGCATGTCCTAGTTTCTCAATATTATCTCTCATATACAGTATTCTAGGGTTCTAACCCTTAACATGGGAAAAACGGGATGTTACAATAACAAACTTGCAGAAAAGATAAGAGAAGAAGAAGCAAACCTGGAGAAAGTTGTGTGAGAGAGAAAGAGGAGAAAGATAGGAGAAGAGAATCGGCTAAATGTTGAAAACATAATGAAGTACATAAACATCCCTTCCAGAAGTTAAATACTCTTACTGACCTTTCATCAAATAGTTAGCAGGCTTTCCTCCAAGAAGCATTGAAGATGGGAAAAAGACGTCAACCCATATACATCCAACACAAAAACACAATTATCCATCTTTTAAACATAAACACAAATAAAAACATGTACAGCATAAGATGAACACAAAACCCACATAAAATCCAAAATGTAGTAGAAAAATAGAGCACAACAAAAGGAGGGCTCTTGAAAATAAAATAGAAGAATAGTATTAACAAAGGACGCGATGCTTTTTAGATGGTAATGACCACAACATAGGAGACAACGACCACAGAGGAGATGAGGCTTCTTCGAAAACACGATGACTAACCCGAAAACAAGGAGAGCTTTGTTTTTGTGTTAATAACCTGGTAAAAAATGGCATCATTTGTTGTTAAGCAAAACAACATCGTTATTAATTTTGAAGAAATAAACTATTAGGGAGAGATTCAGATAATCGTCACCAAATGGTGGCCCATTATCATTTGGCTTGACATTTGGTAATGAAATTATATAAAATATATAAATTTTTAATAACGGTACCAAATTTATATATAATAAATACATAATTATGATTAAATAAACTAATATATTATATAAGTAAGATATGAGAAAATTTATCTATTATCTATGCATTCATAAATCATTATGCTAATTACAATTATTATCTATAAATTAATATAACATTATATTAATTACCATATATAATTATATTTATTGCAATGTAATTAAAAAACAATTGCAATATAGTAAAAAGTGGAAGTGTACATTACATATTAATATCATATGCTTAAAAATAAAACAACAACATCATTCACAGATGGCTACAATGTTTAAAAATTTATAGAAACGACATCATTTGTTTTAACAACAAACGAAGTTGTTGGGGAGTGGGGGTTTAACTTCAACGTTTTACGACCCACAAAAATGACGTCTTTTGTTTTAACAACAATTGATGTCATTTTGGTTAGAGTTTAAAACTTTCAATCGAAGCCCCGTATTTCTTCTTCTCTTCGTTATTTTCGTCTTCTTTGATCAGTTGTTCATCTTCTTCCTTCATCATCGTCGTTTGTCTTCTTCAGTTGTTCTTCCACCATCCATCATCTCCGGTTAATCATCCGTCGAGTTTAGTAATCCATGTTTTGCTCTCGGATTTATTTTTTCTAGTTTCATTGTTTTTGTTAAATGCTTCTATTGTTTAATGTTTGAGTTATGTTTATGCATATTGTTGATGTTTGAGTTATGATTATGCGAATTGTTGATGTTTGAGTTATGTTTATGTAAATTTTTTATGTTTGAATTATGGTTATGCGTATTGTTGAGGTTTGATTTATGTTTATACATATTATTGACGTTTGAGTTAAGTTAATATGGATTATTGATGTTTGAGTTATATTTATTCGGATTATTGACATTTGAGTTATGTTTATGCGTATTGTTGATGTTTGAGTCATGTTTACATGGATTGTTGATGTTTAAGTTATGCTTATGTGGATTGTTGATGTTTGACGTATGTTTATGTGTATTATTGATGTTTTCCTTAAGTTAACGTTTATTATATATGTTTGAGTTATGTTTAGGCCTATTGTTGATATTTGAGTTGCAACATCCCACTATCATAGGGTACAACCCAAACTTTCAGGAACATAACCTATGATAATGGTATGTTAGAGCAAAACAATTCCAACATACACATAGCATCAACTAACATCATTTAAAAGAAATTTTAAAAACCATTCATTGCATTAATCTACAAAATTTACACTATTTCCTTTAGACAAATAGTTACATAACCTCATACAGGTTCTAACACAATTTTTATGAGTTTTGCAAACTCAATGAGTGAACCATCATTGATGATTTCACTGGATCACATACACATAATACATATTTTACAGACACTCATTCA
>JAOTAY010000007.1:1573952-1586202 GCA_025629805.1 Erythroxylum baracoense | reverse complement strand
ATAGGTCGCAAGTTGACCTCTAAGTAGTAGATATATTGTTTGACAAATTATTACAGATACAACAATAAATAAACTTTAAAGCTAAATTCAGTTGATTGACTCGCTAATTGACAATGATATATTTATTGTTTTAGATTCCAAATAACATGTGAGTCGGTAAAAGTAAATGAGTCCCCGATGTCTGGATTCCCCAGAAGGGTCCTTGTACGTTTAAATGCAACAATTGAAACAACAAAACTTGTTCCCTCAACTGTAGAGTTTCTCACACCGTCTTGCAATAGCTTTTTTGCTATAGCTAAATTTGTAGAGGATGGAGTGAATAAGTCACTAGATTTAGTATCTAAAACACAATCAATATAGAAGTTATATATTGTCATATTAGTAAACCATGAAATGAAATAAAATTAGCGTGACATACGTGCATGAGCAGACGAAGTATTTGGAATTGATGAAAATTTAGAAATGAAGATTTATAATTTTACGGTGGTTTCACTTTTACTAAATTTTTATAGTTAAAAATTACTAAAAATATCTTAAAATATAGTTTATTGTTTTCTATCTAATTATTTTGATATAAATCATTTTGTGACTTACTATTTGTATGGTAATAATTTTTTAAAATTTTGTACAATTATTTAAAATATTTTTTTTATAATTTCAATTAGATTTTTTAGAAAAATGGAATCATTAAAAAGAAATTTTGTATCTTTCTACCTCAGATTACCCATAATATGCTTCCATTAGCCCCACAACATGAAAACATAGAAAATCCATGATGCAATAGAAGCAAAGATCTAGCGTTCTTATTCTTTTCTAAAGCGGCCCAAATTGATGTCTCATTCTTATCCAAAATGATACCTCATTCTTATCTCATAAACCACATAAAATCCATCTCCAATCCTTCGGTGCACTACAACAAAATTGACTTTTAGTTACATTTTTTTAAATCATTGCTAAAAATTAGTTTTTAGCGATGATTTCAAAATTTGTCGCTAAAAGTGAAAGTTTTCATGACGTTTACGATATCGCTACAAAATTGAGGTCTTTAGCGATGATTTATGTGAATTGTCGCAAAATGTGAGTCTTTTTGCGACGATTTAGAAATTTGTCGCGAAATGTTTGGCATTTGGCAATGATTATGGTAATTATAGGAAAAAGTGGGACTTTGGAGACGAATTTTTAAAATTCGTTGCCAAAACTCGACATTAAGGCTATGATTTGTTGGACGTAACGTCATTAATGGAATGTAATAGTTTATAATTGAATGGAATATAAATGAATGTAATATTAGGAAATTATTATTTGGGAGGGATGAAAAGGATCATAAAATAATATAGTGAAACGTTGTTTGGAAAAAGGGTTTCTAATGTAATATAGTGAAAAGTTGTTTATCATTTTACATTCCACCCTAAAATCTTCAAATCGGAAATTTCTCATTTTTACTGTTTATAATGAAATGAGATGTAATATGAAACCTCCTCTTTCATCTCATTCCGTTTCATTCTATTATAAATCCTCCTCCAAACGATGAAATAGTATTACATTCTATTTCATTCCATTAATAAATCCCAACCAAACACAGCCTAAAGATTGTAAAATCGCAAAATTTTACTGTATCATCACTAAAGGCAGGTCTTTAGTGATGATTTATTTAAATCATTGCACCTTTTGCAACGGTTTCGAAATTTCGTCACCAAAGCTTGGACTTTTGGTGACAAATTTTTAAAATCGTCGACAAAATTTGATATTAAAGATTTTATATCTTAAATATTTCTTAGGAGATTTTTTATGAATTTTTGTGTGTGATAGTATTCTTAAAAATAATAATGTTAAAAACATATTTTTTTAACAATAAATGTGCTTAATAATCCTAAGGTTAATTAAAATTGACATTTATATGATTTTTCATATTTTGTCATTTGACTTTTTTTTAAATTTGTTTAAATAGCTAATGCATTCAAAACCATTTGAATTTGTTTAAATCTACAAATTTATACACAAAAGATTCTTTAATGATGCCTATTGTACATAGTACTACACCTCTGTTCATACAAATATTTCATGAAAATGGAATGAAGAATCTAAAAATTGTAAAATGTTTTCAAAGTTTTAAACATATTGTTGAAAAACACATGGTAAGTAATTTAAATTTTGAAAAGTAAAATTTTTGGATATAAAAAGATAAACATAACTAAAATTTTAATATTAATAAGATCAAAGTATAATAAATTTAAATTGACTACTTTTCTTAATCATTAATATTTATTAACAATAAAATAATAATATATATCATTATTGAAATATGGAAAGCAATATATACAATGATATATGGTAAGTAGTACAAGATTTTAGTTAGAAGTTTAACAACTCTTACACATATATGTTAAATAAATAAAGTTTCACGCTTATTCTATCGAAAAGGAAAAGAAATAATTATTTTTTTTAGATTCCAAGTGATATGAGACTTGGGAGAAGAGATTAAGGAGTTCTTTATGTCTAGATTCCCAAGAAGGGTCCTTAGACCTCAATTGAAACAGTCAAAGATCTTCCCCGCTTCCAACAACTTCTTGACTTTAACTAAACTAGCATAAGATACAATGTTCTTGAATGAATGTCTCTAGAAAATTGGAGCAATATGCATGATTATTAGGCTTTTGCCAATGTTAAGGATTGTTTTCTTTCTCATCAAATTTGCTTCCATTAGTCTTATTACACAATTTAATGATTATTTCTGTTCTTTATTAAGGAAAAGTTTGAGAAAGTTAAAGTTTATGAAGGAAAAATGAAAACTCCACACAACTAAGGCTCCAAATCATTTTTTGTCCTATGAAATGAACATGTAAGTTCTTTGTTTACAAATTACAATTATATTAGTAAATACAATATTATTTATTGTGTTTTATATTTTTTTTTCCATAAAACAGATTCAAAAGGAACTGCATAGAGAATAGTGTGAAAAGATCACACTCTACAAACTGACACACAATAAGGAAGGTGAAGGTTGAATGTCAGAAGAAGCACATAGTAATTATGTAAGTATAAAAATATGCTTAAATTTTAAGTTTATTTATTTATGTAGTACTAACTAATAATATTTGAACTGAATATTGATTTTGTTTTTTAAATTTTAGAATAAAATGCAAAAGTTGTTGCAAATATCACTGATGAAAATAAGCCAAATGTAGATGACATTTGCAACAAGGCGTTTGGAACACAATCCGGCTACATCAAAGGTCTTGGGTTTGGGCCAAAGCTAATTACTTCATCCTCATCAAGACAACAATATGTTCAATGTCTTAAAGAGGGCAACTAGTTGCTTCATGCTAAATTAGAACGTAATGAAAAAAAGTAGGCTAAGCTTGAAAAGTTGGTCAAAATTTTACTTGGCCCGAATTATGTAAGTACTGAAGATAAAAACAAGCTTTAGTCATTAAACTAATATTTGTGTGTGTTTTTGTTGTTGTCAATTTTGGTGTGGTGGTGTGCGAAAACTCTAGAAGTTTTTGTGATTTTACAACTGCTGTTTTGAGTGTTATGGTGTGTGAAAACTCCAGCAATGTTTTGTGGATTTTGTAGCTTCGATAAATGTTTATTTCATTAGTGATTCTCTCCAGATTTGTAGCTACATTTTTTGTCCATCTTGGGTGATTTTCTGGGTTGTCTTTACAATGTTGTTTATGAGAAAAGACAACCCAGTGACATTTGTTTAATGTTTTGGTAATGAAACATTTGTTCTTTTGCTAAGTTTTTGTGGCTGCTTTACATGGGATATCTTAGTGACATTATCAAAGGTTCACAACAAATTTCTTGTGGACAATTTTAAGTTCTTTTGTTGAAGAAGTTGAATTTTTAGAGGAGTTGCTTTTCTTATCTCAAGTGTCTTTATTTATGTCCATTATTGTTTCGATCACTTGAGATGTTTAATTCTTATCTTTATTGTTAAACATTGTTGAGAAAATCCTCTGTTGAGGTTAGCATAAGGTGGTCATGTTATTGGGAGTGATTTACTTTTATAGGGTGTAAGGATGAGAGATAGTGTCAAGGGTTTAGTGAGTTGACTCAATAAAGCCTTGTATAAAACTATTGTCAATAGGTGAAATTGATTAAGTTAGGTAAAGGCCATGCAGATGTAAGTAAGATATGCTGAACTGTATTAACAAATTTTAGGGATTTTCAATTCTGTTATGGCATCTTTGTGTATTCAAGTACCTAATTTAAATATATAACTTTGCCCTTATAATAGTTGCAATTTCAAACCCATGTTATCTGTGCAGGGAGACAATAACACAACTCTCTAAGACTATGTGTGGACTTATCTCCTAGAATACCACATCCATCCTCCTGACCAGTTTAAGCTTCTCTGGATCATAAAGTCTAAAGCCAAACTGATTATCACCATAGCCAACAAAGATGCAAGGCATTACCTTTAATTTAAGCTTTTGTCTCTAATCCTTGGGAACGTGTCTAAATATCTTATAGTTAAAAACTCATAGATGATGATATGTGATATCTTTACCATTCCACACTCTCTCAAAAATCTCAAAATTTAATAGAACTGAGGGAGCTTGGTTGATCAAATAGATTGTAGTGCTAATTGCTTCAATCAAAATGTCTTCAGTAATATGGACATTCTGAGGATACAATGAACCTTCTCTATAATGGTTTTGGTTATCCTCTCAACAATATCGTTATGCTATAAAGTACCAGGTTCAATCTTCTCATGTATAATGCCATACATTATATAGTAATCTTCAAACACGTTAAAAGTATACTCACCTCCATTATTTGTTCTTAGGCACTTCAACTTCCTCTCTACTTTCCTCTCTACCATGACATGATCTTCTCTTGAAAGAGACTCTATGCTACTTTTCTGTCAAACAATAATCACAAGAAGGATTACGGGATAAAGTGTTTTTGACTAAAATAAGGGTTTTCCCAACCGGCAACTTTATTTCCTTCTCACTCATATACCCTAATCATCGATGTCGTAGATTTAGAGAAGTTTCCTGTTCAATTGTGTATGTTTCTCTACCGCTACATACATTTACGTGTGTCTTGTACAATGGGCAATATAGCTCTCCTAGAGGAACATTCATTGCTCCTTTGTACAGTTTTCACTTTCTATCTCCAAAAGTATGCTTATATCCATCTTGATCTAACATGTTTACCGATAATAAATTTAGCCTTAAATAAGGGATGTGTGATATATCTCTCAGTGTTAACAAGCATCTGACATTTGTTTGAACTCAGATATCACTCATATCAACAATCTTGGCACAACTTTGAGAAGTATTCCACTTTTGGAATACAATGATACGAAGCTCTCATGTCAATCAGCCACTCAAAACCCAAATTATTAATATGGAAGCATTCACTTGTTGCACAAACTAGGGACATCTCATCATTCGTAATTAAAGTTGTTGCAAAAATATTCTTATCATCTTCATCATGATGATCTTGTTTTTTTTTCCTTATCCCTCTTTCACTTCTAGCAGAACCTCTTAATGTGTCCTAGCTTGTTGCAATATTGGAATGTCTTGACATCTTTGTCACTTTTGGACTTTGATCAATTCTTAGACTTGCCACGTCTTTAAGACCCCTACTCTTACTCATTCCCTTACTTTCTACTACAAAAGTCTGCACGTTATCAACTCCCATCTCTTTTCTTATGATTTCTTCTTATCATATTCTTTTTGATTACATCCAAAGAAAATACACCTTTAAGAGTTGAATTGCTTATTGTCACCACCAACATCTCTCAACTATTCAGTAGTTAGTTAAATAAAGATAATGTAGGACAATAGTATGATACGAGTTGTAGATTAGTGGGATAATAGTATGTTATGATTTGTAGTTTAGGTGTCATTTAATCAGAATATTCAGTAATAACCTTGTGTATTTAATCTTGAAGAATGAATGAACGAAAAGGGTGGAAATTATGCGTAAACTTCTTTTTTCCTCTTTCTTTTAGAGAATTTTCCATTTTGGATCGGGAATTATTTTATATGTATTGCCTCTAAAAGGTTTCTTTCAGAAAGCCAAAACTGAGAGCAATAACTTGCGAGGCATATTAACTTAGTTAGAACTTAAAACAAACTTGTGTTTCTGTCTACTTCTCATCTAATTGTGTGAAAATGAAGCTAGAATAAACTTGAAATTTTGAGACTTGTACTCAGCTGGGCTTTTTTGGAAGTTCATTTGTTGTGGTCGTGCTGGAAAGAGAGGAATTGCAATTCTCGTTTACTCACAAAACCAAGCCAAGGGAGTGATGATATTCGAACGGGAAGTAGGTCGCAAATTTACTGAGATTATCACCTGCCTTGCAACTTGCCATATATAAAATTTTGGTTAGTTTTTTATAAAAATTTAAAAATTAAAATATTTTAACAACCCTTTTAAAAGTAATGCAAGCAATGTAAGAAACTGCTTGTTCAATGCTAAACACATAACACCTTTGCTCTCAGCCATCCCCAATCCAAAACGATCTGTTCTCTCATCGGCTGCAGGGTTGACTTATTTTCCAAAATGGTACAGGATGGTATCGAAAGATAGTGAGTTGAAAGTCAATCGGCACCACCAAATTGCTTTTGGATGTCCTTAAAGGATATGGTGGCAGACCCCCTTCTTTTGGCCTTCTGCTGTGAGGGATGCTCTCTCCAACCCGTCATGTAAATAACCTGCATAAAAGTGAACTCAGATACAGAAGTTGCTCTGTGACATAAAGGAAAAAAATTTTCTACTCATCAAACATAATTTTTTAGTTTTCCGGAAAGCTCACCTGAAATGTTGCAGGGATGGTTCCATCTTCTGCAGCAAACATTGAATCATAGATTGCCGCTGTTGCAAGGGCTGTCTCTCTCTTTAGTATCTGATTTCATTCGTAATAACTAGAATCGATTAAACAGCAAAATGCAACTTTGCATAAGGATGAATTGAAAAACTAAAAACTTTAACCATCAGAAGTCATACAGTGTTCCTTTGAAAAAGAGCATTACTTTCACCCATTGCACGTAAATGCTCCATCAGCTCCAGGGCTAAAACGCAGTCAAAGAGGAAGAGAAAAACATGCAAAAAAAGATCAGTCAAGAAACCATATCATGAGTTTAGAGGTTGAGACTTGAGAGAACACTGACCAAGAGAGAGGACCTAAAGAAAAGAATTGTTAGTTGATCAACCATATTAAGACTATAATACAAAAAGATAATATCTTAACCACCAAAACTTTCAGCAGTAGCTAATTAAAAAAACTAGCTTATTGACAGTTCATCAATATATCTGCTTCAAAATAAGTATGCACAATGTAACCATTCTAGGCACCAGAGTGGTATAATAATGAATTTTTAATTTAAATTTTAAAAACATCATTTAACTTGATAATACAATGCTTCAGGCTGAGCTCGGACTTGGAGAACAAAAAAAATTGCCATCTCTACTCCCCCTTACTTTGGGAGCTAGAAGCGATATCTTCATAGCTTGCCAGTTAGTACAGACTCCAAAAGAGTATGAAACAGAACAGAAATACAAACATCAACATCAACACCAACAGAGAACAAAAAATGACTTACAAAGTGACAAGTAGAAACAAAAGCCAGCAAAATGAAAGTAGGATAAGCAACCACTTACCTGCCAATCAGAACAGTGGAAGAACCATCGAGTAAAGAGGCAATTACAAGAACATTGGTGTGAGAAAATTATAAAAACAGTTTTAAGACTTCATGTAGAGGCTGATGATAAATGATCAATTCAATTAACATAAACTGCCTCATTTCATATTCAGATATTAATCACTCCTTTACTCCAAAAATTTCGTGGATAACAAACATCTACTCAAATCATACACGGAAACAGACAGCCTCATTTGGCATGGATCATCTTAAGAGCCTCAGTGAACAAAGCAACATTTAATATTTGCAAGATAAATCTTCTCACCATTTTTGTACTTAACCACATATTCGTCAACATCCACACCAGGAAGTGTGAAACCTGCCCTGGTCAAAAGATTGCCTGCATCTCGGACCTGAAAAATAAAACAATTTTTGGTTCATTATGGTGAAGCAATATCCCAGGTGATCATATACGGGCACATATTCTCAAGAAATAAAATTATGGCAATTCCATGCAAGCATACTTGTGCCATAGGGGAGATACAAGGACTAATCCCCCCTTCACGCTCTAGTTGAGCCAAAGTGCATGCTATTCTCAGCTCCCTAATTACAATTAGAAAGCAACAACATTAATAAATGTGTTTATACCATAGCACTATAGAACTTGAAATAAGGAAGAAAAGGAGAAAAAAGAAAAGAAAACTGAAACGAAAAGGCAATAAAAATAAACAACTTTAAGGTTTCTCCCCCAAGAATGGCCGCTAGAAATAGCCCATCTGGCTTCAGTGCTAGTTTACACTGCCATTAGTTCAGAAGAAGAATAAGTGTCATTTAAATGATAGAGTCGAAATGAGACAGAAAATAAGAAGTTTAAAATTAGTAGTTTAATTGGCTATTCCTAGATCATATATTTCTTTTATACGCTTCACCAAATTCTGTCACATACACTATCATATTTGATTCAGATGTTCAAAGAAGTGGATACCTGTATCATGGCCCCTGGTAAATCATTGGTCCAATGGAGTCCCAGGCAACTAATTACTAGATCTAGAGAACTTCAAATGCATATATACAAACTCAGCAACTTAGACCAAAGATACAGAGCAACTAAACCTCATAAGAATTAAATGAAAAGTAGGCAAACCTTTCTTTTACAGGCAGGAACTCTTCATCACCAACCACAAAGGATGTCTCGATACTGTTGACCATATTTTGATGAGCATGTCTACATTTGTTAATCATGTCACATGACATGTCCATCATTATAAGCTTCTCAATGGATCCTGAGAATGATGTTATATAGCATTAGCTCCAGACAATGGACAGCTGAAAAGGTCAATCTTCTCCATTAAATGATACACACACACACACACACATTTGAGAGAGTGAACATAAGTTAAAAAAATGTTGCAAAGAAAGATATCGACACAGATATTGAGCAAGACCTTGTTTCTACTTTGTTAAATAACACTAGTGGTTGAGGGCAGAAGAAGATCTAATTCTAACAAACAATCCACATAATCTCCAAAAGAATATGGCTTTCCCTTTTAATTAGCATTGAGCTGCCGTTGAACTGAGGAAAAGAAAAGCATTGATTGAGTCACGCCCCTCTAGCATCTTCAATATCACACTAGGCAATATCCAAACATCAGAATCAAACACCTCAATAAAGATGACTCATTCTTAGTTCAATAGGTACTGCGCCTAATACCAACTTTCTTTTAGCTCCTTGTCCAGTAAGGCCATCACCTTCTACAACACCGCTAAGAGCACAGAGAGTTACAGTCGCTCAAGTCTTCATATAACAGTTTTGTTCAGTTTTTAACTACTACTGATTCAAATTTTCACCAGAATCAAATGTTTACTGATTATGTCACTAATTCATGCACATCAAAATTGAAAAGCTTAATAACTAAACTGCAATCAATTCAGAATATACCTACTTAGTAGATAAGTTGTCAATTGTCAAAAAGGAAACTAAAGAACGATAAGAAGATTCATAAGACAACTTCAAATTAACTCAACACATTTAATCACGAAAAACAGCATCAGACTAACCTCGACCACATAATAACCGCTGGATGGCTTCTAAAGAACCTCCCAAGCATAATGTTGTGGGAAATGCTTTCTTACAATCCTACAGAAGGCAAGAACACCCCAAATTGAGAACATGAAATTAAAAACTTTCGAGTAACCCAGATACTTGAACAATCTTATTCCTTTGCAGGTTTGTAATTTTGACATAATTCAAACTTGAAAAGGTCGGTTAAAAGTCCTCAATTTCCAATTAAACCTCAATGAATTGCAAAATGCTAAATGTCAAATCAGATTCTCTCGGAAGGAAAAGAAAAAAGAAAAAAAGATTAGAGAAGCCTATTTTTAGCAGCTTCCACCGTCTCTCTTTACAGTCGTATGAAATTAATAATAAGTTCTATAAACAGGAAACTTGCTCAACTCTGCAGGAGCCAAGAAGCCTCCACATCAAGGGCAAAATGAAAACTTTAAATAAGTTTTAGACAAAAGAGAAGACATTTACCTCCAACCGGTCCAACAAGTTCTCAGCAACGGCATCCATCAACGGATCCTTGGAATTCATCAACCACGCTGCTCTATCACGCTGCCACCAAAAGCTTAGAACAGTCACGCCAAAACTCAGAATGCCAATGCCAACATCCTCATACACAAAACTACAAATAAATTCTCTTGACTCATTTATATCGAGTTATTCAACCAAACCCAAAAATATTATTAAAAAAAGAAAAAGTAAGCAACTTTGCATTACCTACTGAGAATATTAGGAAAAGAAAGGTAGGTTTTACCTGTTTTCGCTTGAGATGACGGTCGAAAACCTTAACCCTCGAATTTTGCAACCCGTCTCCACCGCTACCGCCACCGTCTCCGGTGACAGTACAATAAGAGCTGCATGCTGTTAAAGTTTGGGCTCCATTTGTTGCTCTAACTCTCCTTACTATTATCGAAGTTGTTCGATATAGAGTAATGCCTCTCATTCCCTCTTGTCACTGGAGCTCCCTCGAGATTCAAGCTTTATATGTAAATAACATTTATGTGTGCATATATAAAATCAATTACTTTCATCTATGTTTTGAAATAAATATTATGGATGGGGAAAATAAATACTTCAAGAGGAAAAATTTAAGAAGTTTTGTACCATTTCCACCAATTGGTTAATCGAAAGTGGTAATTGTACTTATATCCTAGGTTGAAGAAGAATAGCCATAAATAATAGTTTATTTTGTTTTATGAATTAAACCAAACTTATTTGTAGTTATAGTAATTATAAGTTAGCGTGTAAAGGAAATACGTTTAGTGTGTAAAGGAAATATGTAAAAAAAAATTACGAACTGAAAAAGAAAGAGGCGAAGAAGATAATCTCAGAAGCTACAATTAGAGCTTATGAGAAAGTATACCAAATATTGGAAACTAAAGCTAGAGAAAAGGATATATTTAAGTTGGTGAGAGCTAGGAAATAAGAAACGAGAGACTTAAATCAAGTTTGTTGTATAAAATATGAAGCAATTTGGGGTCCTTGTAATTGAAAATAACATCAGTAGAAAATGACAGAAAAACTTTTATAGCTGTTTTAATGAAGGTGCAAAAGATCATCTACTTGGTGATCTTAGCACGTCCGATGGGCAACGTAACTTGTTACTGGCAGATTACAAGAAAAGAAATTAAAAGAGCTTTGAGGGAGATGAAGAGTGGAAGGGCAATAGGGCCTGATGAGATACCCACAGAAGTGTGGAAGTGTTTAGGTAAAGAAGGTCTTACTTGGCTAGCCAAGATTTGATCCTTAAGTCCACCAGAATAGTGGATGAGTGGAGAATTAGTGTACTAATTCCTCTATATAAGAACAAAGGGGATATTCAAAATTGTAATAACTATAGAGACATTAAACTACTTAGTAAAACCATAAAGAAGGTGATTGAGAAGAGAATGAGAAAGGATGCTCCTATTTTAGAGAACCGGTGTGGCTTCATGTCAGGATGGTTAATGACATAAACTTTACATTTCTTCAGAAGATTAATGGAATATTACAGAGAAAGATAGCATAACCTACACATGATACTTATTGACTTAGAGAAGGCATATAATAGGGTACTTACGGAAATTATTTGGAGGTGTTTAGAATCTAAGGGAGTTCCTATAACCTATATAAGAGTTATTAGGGATATATATGAAAGTATAAAGGCTAGAGTAAAGACAATATGAGGAGATACAAATCATTTTTTATTGATATTAGGCTACACCAAGATTCCTCTTTTATCTCCTTTTTGTTTACAGTAGTGATGAATGAGCTCACTAAGATTATTCAAGGGATCTGTCTTAGTGTATATTGTTTATTAATGATATCATTTTAGTAGATGAGACAAAAAAGAGTATCAATGTCAAGTTAGAACTTTGAATAGATACATTGGACTTGAAGAGATTTAAATTGAGTAGAACTAAGATTGAGTACCTAGAGTGTAAATTTTTGGGAAAAGGGTGGCTTTTGATGTGGAGGTAAAGATTGGTTCAAAAGTTATATCACATTAAGGGTGTTTTAAGTATCTAGGATATATCTTCCAAATCAATGGAGAGATTGATGAAGACATAGTTTACTGTATCATATTAGGTTCGCTTAAATG
>JAOTAY010000007.1:1523077-1557483 GCA_025629805.1 Erythroxylum baracoense | reverse complement strand
TTTTAGTGTCCAATCCAATTGAAATCTAATACCTTAACCGATTTTTTTCATTTGATTAAATCTAGTCGTTTTAATTCATGCCTTACATTTTTCATATTTCCTTGATTTGCTTATTTTATTTTATTTTATTTTCAAATCAATCAATTCTAGATCGTTTGAGTAATTTTTCATCGTTTAATTTAATTGTCTTAAGTGTTGGAATTTCCTTTGGGTATGATATCCGGTTCTTACTAATTTATATTACTTGTCGACGGGGTGCGCTTGCCTCTAATTGGTCTAAGTAGAATTTAATTTATATTGTTTTGTTTAGACCATAACAAGTTTTTGGGGCCGTTGCCAGGGAATAAATTCCTTATTGTGAGTCATTAGGATAGACGGTATTAATTATCTCAAATTTAATTTTTGCTTCGTTGTTTATTTGTGTATTTCAATTGTTTGCTTGATTTTTTTATTACAGTGTGTTTTATTTTCATTTCTTAGTTATGTTATTATTTTCTTTTTATCTGTTTCATTTTGTTTATGGTCACTCGTGGTTAAAAGCTCGAGAATTTGCTATTAGATGCTGAGATTGAAAAAACTACTCGCAGGTTACATAAGGAAACCCGATTGGCTCGGAGTAGTAATACAGAAGAAAGGATTAGAGAAGAGCAGTTTGTAGAGATGGAACAACACGATGAGGGGCTGATAGCATGTCCTGAAGAGAGAAGGGAGCTGACCATGATGGATTTGACTATAGGACATAATAATAGACTCATGCCTCCCATTATAAGGCCGACGATCATAGCTGTGAGTTTTGAGATTCCTAACAGCATTACATCCATGGTGAGAGAATCTCAGTTTGGAGCATTACCTTTGGAGGATCCAAACACCCATTTGGAGACATTTCTGGATATTTGTAACTTGTTTAAGCAGAATGGAGTATCGGAAGATGTAGTGAGATTAAGGTTATTCCCATTTTCTTTAAGGGACAAGGCCAGAGCATGGTTGGCTAGTTTACAATTAGGATCGATTACTACATAGGATGAGATGATGAGATTATTTTTGGCGAAATTTTTCCCTCTTGCCAAGGTTGCAAAGATGAAGAATGAGATCACTTCCTTCACTTATATTAAAATGAAAGTTTATATGAAGCGTGGGAGTGATTTTGAGATATATTGACATATGTCCTCATCATGGGTTCTCTACATGGCAACAAGTCAATACTTTTTATACAGGAATGACCCCATTGACCAGGAGTACCATAGATGCTGCCGTAGGATGTAGTTTAATAGGAAAGATGCCAGATCAAGCCTATAAGTTGATTGATGAGATGGCCACTAGCAGTTTTCAATATCATACAGAAAGGCATCCCAGATGACCTACAGGAGCTCGTGTAGTCGATAATACAGTGGTTTTATCTGCTCAGATGGATGTTTTAATGAAGAAGTTGGATAATCTGATGCACAGTATGAGAGGAGGAGCTAGTTCTTTATTAAGGAGTTATGCTATATGTGAGTATTGTGGTGGAGATTCCCATGCATCTTCTAAGTGTCAAGTTAGGAATCCTTTTACTCAAGAGACAGAATAGGCCCATTATGTAGGCAATTATAATAGATAGGGAGGAGATCCATATTCTAACACCTGCAATCTAGGGTGGAGGAATCATCCAAATTTCTCTTGGTGGAACGATCAGGTGGCACAACAACAACCATCTAATGTTTAGAGATAACCACCTTTAAGTTTCAAGGGTCCAAATCCTGTGCCACTTGAGAAATCCAATCTCAAAGTGCTACTCTCTAAGTACATTTTTACCACTGAAGTTAGGATGCAGAATCAAGAATCTTCTATCAGAAATTTGGAGAATCAGATGAGTCAGATTGCAAGTTTGTTTAAGGAAAGGCCGTCGGGTTCATTGCCTACCACTACTGAGGCTAACCCGAGAGAACATCCAAAGGCAATCTCATTGAGGAGTGGCAGACATCTTGGAGAAGTTAAGGATAAGGAGAAGGATAAAGAAGTGGAAAAGAGTGAAGAAGATGAGAGTAGGGAGAGTGGCAAGGAGGCCAAGGAAGCACCAGTTGTAAAGGGGGATCATCCAAGGTTATTTGCTGACCCCATCACACATCCAATAATACCTCGGATTCCTTATCCTAAAAGGTTGAAAGGTACGCAATTAGATAAGCAATTTGGTCGTTTTCTCAAGATATTTAAAAAGTTGCATATAAACATTCCTTTTGTTGAGGCCATAGTGCAGATGCCTTTTTATGCTAAGTTTTTTAAAGAAATTTTATCCAATAAGAGGAGGCTTGAGGAGTATGCCACGGTGAAGATGAATGAGGAGTGTTCGGCCATATTTTCGAAAAAGCTACCACCGAAGCTTAAGAATCTAGGGAGTTTTACTATTCCTTATGTTATTGGTGATTTACATATAGATTGGGCTTTAATGGATTTAGGTGCAACCATTAACTTAATGCCTCTTTCTATTTTCAGGCAGTTAGGATTAGCAGAGCCCAAACCCACTACTATTTTGCTTCAACTAGCAGATAGGTCAATCACTTATCCAAGGGGAATCATCGAGGATGTATTGGTCAAGGTCGAGAAGTTTATCTTCCCATTGGATTTCTTAGTCCTTGACATGGAGGAAGATATAGACATCCCCATTATTCTTGGGAGACCTTTCATGACCACTGTACAGACCATCATCGATGTGCAACGTGGAAAGGTCATCTTGAGACTTCAAGATGAAGAACTAATGTTTGATGTGTTCAATTCTATGAAGCATCCTTGTACTCTTGACTCTTAACATTTTATTGATATTTATTCTTCTAATGCTGATAATTTTTCTATTGTTTGCGCGGATTTATTGGAAGGGGAAGCACAAGGAATGATCGAAGAGTTAGGGGAAGAATTACAGGAAGAGTTGGGGGATATTGCAGTTGAGTTAGAGCAGGCATATTAGACGCATTATAGAGCATACGAGCCTCTCCAACGTCCAGCCAAGCTAATTCCGAAGCTTTCGATTGAAGAGCCCCCTTCTCTTGACCTTAAACCTCTTCTGAGTCATTTGAAGTACGTTTATCTTAACCAACCTGAGCACTTACCAGTTATCATTTCCTCTTAATTTTCAGGTGCCATGGAGTAGTTGTTGAGGGTACTATGGGACCACAAAAAGGCCATTGGGTGGTCCATTACAGATATCAAGGGTATAAGCCCTTCATTTTGCACACACCATATTTTCCTAAAGGATGGAAGCAAGGCGATAGTGTAGCCCCTAAGGAGACTTAACCCACACATGAAGGAGGTAGTGAAAGATGAGGTAGTAAAGTTTCTAGATATAGGTATTATCTATCCCATTTTTGATTTTGGTTGGGTTAGTCCTGTTCATTTGGTGCCAAAGAAAGAAGGCACACTGTGGTTGAAATTGAGAAAAATGAATTAATAGCCACTAGAAAGATAACTGAGTGGAGAATGTGCATAGATTATAGGAAGTTGAATGATGCCACCAGGAAAGATCATTTTCCTTTACCTTTCTTTGATTAGATGATTGAGAAATTAGTTAGACATGACTTTTATTGTGCCTTAGATGGATATAGTGGATATTTACAGATTTCGGTAGCCCCGGAAGATCAGGAAAAAATAACTTTTACATGTCCTTATGGTACATTTGCATATAGATGTATGCCATTTGATTTATGAAATGCTCCAGCTACATTTCAAAGATGCATAATGACTATTTTTTTGACATGCTTGAATCTTGCATTGAAATTTTCATGGATGACTTCTATATGTTTGGTACTTTATTTGATGCATGCTTAGATAACTTAAAGAAAGTCTTAATTAGGTGTGAAGAGAACCATTTAGTACTTAATTGGGAAAAATGTCATTTTATGATCCAGGAATGCATTGTTTTAGGTCACAAGATTTCTAGCAAGGAATTCCTATGAATATTGGGTTTAACTTGCTTAACAAAAGTAACTCCTAAATCAATCCACCGTTACAAGTTTTAGTGCCTAATCCAATTAAAATCCAACACCTTAGCCAAATTTTGTCATTTGATTAAGTTTAGTCGCATTTAGTTCATACCTTGCATCAAGTATATTTCCTTAATTCACTTATTTTATTTCATTTCAAATCAATCAATTCTTAGTCGTCTGAGTAATTTTGCATCGTTTAATTTAATTGTCTTGCATTTTGGAATCCCTTGGGTACGATATCCGGTTCTTACCATTTTATATTACTTGTCGACGAGGTACGTTTGCCTCTAGTTTAGTCTAAATAGAATTTAATTTGTATTGCTTTGTTTAGACTATAATATTATGCAGGGATTGTCATTTTTTGTATAAACAAATCCACCTTCTAGCTCTCTAAAATTAGAGAACCAATCCTGATTGGGACACATATGATGGCTACAACCTGAATCTAGCATCTATGGACTAGAAGGGCTTATTAAGGATGTAACAATCAATGAAAGATCTGAGTCTGCATCTTCACACTCAGCAACATTTGAATTTGCAACAGTCTTTCCCTTATCAGGTTTGTTTTCATTCTTCAACTTTGGACAATCCTTTTTCTAGTGCCCTTTTTCCCTACAAAAAGCACATTCATTTTATCTCAATTTGAGCCTCGACTTCGATCTGCCTTTATTTCCTTTAGTCTGGCTCTACGAACGGCCTCTGACTACCCAAACTTCTGTTGCTCCACTTGTACGTTCTTCCTTTGTCTTCATTCTCAATTCATAACTGTATAAAGTAGCTATAACTTCATTAAGACACACATCAACCTTCCCATGAAGTAGAGTAGTTTTAAGAAACTCAAACTACTCAGGAAAGGATCCTAGCAACATCAAAGAAAGATCTTCATCTTTAAATGTCACATCCAAATTCATTAAATCAGTAACTAACTGATTAAAACTAGTGATGTGATCATTTATAGTGGTACCCGAAACATAAGAGAAACAAAATGGTCTTTTCTCATATGGAGCTTATTCTAACTGCTTTATTCTTTAGGAATTTCTCTTCCAATGCGTTCCATAATTTAGATACAAAAGTTTCTTTCGAGAAAGCATACTTTTGCTCTCTAGAAAGACACGATTGAATTGTACCACATGTCAAATGATTTATAGTCTTCCAATCTTTCTCCTCAACATCATCTGGTTTCTCTTCTTCAATGGCAATGTCAAGACCTTGTTAAAAATGAACATCTTGAACCTTACTTTTCCACATGCCGAAATGACCCATACTATAAAAACTCTCCACCACAAATCTTTCATTTGTCATAACAGTCCTTGCTAGAATAGATGAGGTAGAAGCTATTGATGTGGTTGATGCGAACGTATCTCTGATTTTTGTCATCTCTGCTACAATTTCCATTCAATAGCTATCAGCGTGGAATGTCAATAGCCCAAAGAAAAATCTTTTCTAATGTGGAAGATCAAACCACACTGTAACTACAGAGCATACTAAGAAAAAGCCTTGGCTCTAATACCAATTATTGTGAAACTTGGGTTAATTTTCACCAATATAACAAATTCACCTTGATAACTATTGCCTAAGTGAATTGACTGTGAATGATTATATAGAAAAATCACACTAGGTAAATTCCCAGGAAAGACTGGAGAGGTCACAAACGGTCCCACTTGAAACTCAACCTCCTAGATATAATTTTCTTAGACATGTAATTTAATAACACAATAATTCACCACAACTATATCCAACAATAGCTATTAAATAGACAAATAAAGAATATTAGAATTTAACGAGGTTCGGCTAATTATGCTTACTTCCTCGGACACTACTAAATTGATATTTTACTATTTTAATGCAAAGAATTACAAATGGGAAGAGTTAGGATGATTAACGAGGTGAAGAAACCTTCCTTTTATAACTTATGGAGACTTTCTCATCTTTATAGTTTTCCAATACGGGATATCAAAATATGTCATAAGTCAACAGACAAGACTCTTCGCTTTGCGAAAATTAACAAAGGGTCATCTTCTAGTTAGAAAATTAGAGTGAAATATATCTTGAACTTCAAAATATTTCTCTATGGATAGCTAGTAATATGGTATTTGATGCAGAGGGAAAGAGGTGCACATGTCAAAACTTCGGAAGGATTATGGAGTTGCATTATTGATGAAAATTCTTTAAGGCGTACACCTAGTTTAGTTTATATCATTAATTATATACAAAAATAAAATAAATGCTTTGGGAGGTCGTCTAGCTAATTTATCACTACTAATTATTCAAATTGTTGACGGTATAAGATATTTTTTATTAAGAAGATAATGCGTTGGAGGCTTTGAACTTAAGCATATAGTTAACACTTTATTTAAACTTTCAACTCTTAATCCTCTGTCCACATCCAATATGTTTAAACCTTGATGTTACTTAGAGGGTTTGATTTCAATCGTGCATGTTTAGCTTACGGTTTCTTGGGATCTTTACTAACAATAAATAGAGTCATTCTAGTAATGCGACTAATATTCAACAATTATATTAATTTTTCATTAACTCAATATTTGTATGGATTTCGCAACTTTGATATTTGTAACGTTTCGGTGAAGAAACGTTCACATTTATTGGCAATTTTTCAGCTACTATGTGTGAGGTGTTCCAGTGACAATATCCAAAAACCACAATAGCATTTTTGGTGGACAACTTTCCATTCCTTCGTTGATGAGACGACATATTTAAAGGAGTTGCCTTTAATCTCAAGTGTTATCTTTGTTTATGTTTATTATTGTGTCTATCACTTGAGTTATTTTATTTTCATCTTTATTATCAAATACTGTTGAGAAAATCTTTTGTTGAGGTTAGCACGAGGTGGTCGTATTATTAAGTGTTAATTATTTTCACAGGTTATGAGGACGAGGGATAGCGTCAAGGGTTAAGTGAGTCAACTCAATAAAGCCTTGTATAATTGTTATTAGTGAAAGTATTAAGCTAGGTGAGGGCCCAACAGACGTAGGCAAGGTGTGTCAAACTGTGTTAACAAATTTTTAGTGTTGATTTTTTATTTTACGTTTAATTTTTTTGCTTTTGCTTGTGCTAGAAACAACTGCGGTCGAATCAGAATTTTTGTGAAACTATATCCTTTCGGATTTTCAAGAAGTAGTAGCAGTAAGAATGTAAGAATAGACACTAGCACTGATTTGGATGTATGGTAGGATTAGATAATCGATGTGAACCGCTCATCAATATAGTTCTGTAATACCAATGTCAGTTAGTCCCTTTTTTGCATTTTGCACTCCTTTACTGTAACGGTTTATTGGTGCTTGTGATGGCTTTGCCTCTCAACTATTTTTGGACAAAATTCAATATATTCTTCATTTAGAAAACAATTTAAACTTGTTATATTGTTTAAAACTTAGATTTGTTTTTAAAATTTGTATAGTGAAGATTTAGTTATCAATATGACTATCCACATAAAGGAAAATATATAAAAATTTGTTTTTTATTTTTTATTTAATTTTTATGTACACTCCCTTGACAACTCATATTAAGCATAAGAATTGATGTGTATCTCTTTAGTTATCTTTAGGGTTTACAAATTGCAAAGTAAGAATTTTATAATAAAATTGATTAGCAGTAGTCAACTAGGAAAAAAAAGGATATCTATATTAAGGTTCCTACGAATAATTTTGTATCGGTTTAGTTTTGTTACAATGAGTGATTCAAGATATAAACGAATGTTATTTCTTAAAGAGAATTTAAATAGTGGTATCCATCCCTTAATATAACAACTAAATGATTGTTACTAATTCTATAAATAGTTTTGTGCTACTGAACTTTACAATGTCACTCCTCATTAGTTAAAAGAACATTCAATCATGTCATTATAATCTCTGCAAGTTCTGATATGTTTTATAGAAATCTCATTTTGAAAAGTCATAATGGAATCTTAGCTTTTGATTGTGTTGAAGATATATTATCTCCTTCTTCCTTACCAATAAATGTTATGAAGTGGAAAATACTTGTATTTAGTTATTTTTTATGGCTTTGGTTGAGTTTTGTAAAGGAGTTTTATGGAATGTCGAATGCAATTGAGCTTGGACCAAAATTGTACCAACTTAATCCAAAGAATGGGTTTATCAAAAGTTCGAACAAGCACAAACTTAAGACTTATTCAAGTTCGTTCAAACTTGAGCTTATACTTGGGATTATAAAAAAAAAATATATATTTTTGTATCATTTATAGTCACATTGACTTCGATTTTATCTAAAGATCATACTCTTGTTGTCTTTATTAAACTTTATTTATCAAATCGGCTCTATATTTTTATTTTCAAATTTTTGTTAGCCAATTTTTAAACATATTGATTTGGAAAATATTACATTATCTATACATATCTATTAGTAGTAATATTAATTATAATTTAATCTAATTACAAATTAGGATATTGTCTTCACTTATATGTGTCTTTTAATTAGCCTTCAAGCTTAAGGAACAAAAACAATGAAATTCGTGACTCTTGCACTTTCTCAAACAAAAGAAAATCAAAGTTAGATGCCTTAGGCCTATGAATACGAGAGTAAAAAAGAACCATATAAATATATACTAATTTCATGTCACAGAATAAAAGATGGAAATGGCAAGCAAACGAAAGTCTTGGACAAAGCTTTTAGATGAAAAAGGTAACGAAGATAAGAAATGGGGACCCATACCCATTCCCTCCGTCTTCTTCTACGTTTATCTTCCACTCCCGCTCCCACTACCACACCCTCACTGAACCCCAACACTTTATCTTATTCTAATCGTCTCTTCGCCGCCGGTAGTCCTCGTTGGACTTCCAAGAGCGCCGCTCGTAGTACGTCGGCTGGACGCTCCAGATTCGACTTCGACTTCGACGTCGATGAAGATGAAGATTGGGCTCGGAAGCGGAAGCGGAGGACCTGGTGGTCAGATGATGTTGCTGACGGTGGTGGTGACTTTTTGGACGTTGATGATGATGAAGAAGAAGATGGGTTTTGGGTTCTCAAGGTATGGGAATTAAAATGACAAGTTGAATTTGCATCATTAGAAAGCTTTCACCTTTTTTACATTTGTAGTATGTGGATAGTGAATTTAAGTAATTGGTTTTTCTAAATATTATGAATGGTTGTGATGTTGAGATGTTTACGAGGAACGGGAATTTGCTTGTAGAGATGTGAATTAATAATTTGTTGTAGCCATTAAATCTGAATTTGGTTGGAATAATAGTTAGCTTGAGCTTGATTGTTGTAGTATATGCAACTATTTCAATTGAATTCAGGTAGTTCAAGCTTTTGGTTGGATGCTACCTGCTGTAGCCATATCATTGCTGCTGGGTACAGGACCGAATGCTTTTCTCATGGCATTAGCCGTTCCCCTCGGGCAGACGGCAGTTTCTCTTGTGGTTGATAAGGTATGGGGAAGTACAATGAGTTCGCCAAAACCTAGACGTAGAACCAAAGTGAGGAAGAGACCAGTTACAGCAAAAAGAAATGAGAGAAAACGAGAAGAAACCAAGGGTGAGAGCAGAAGGGGGAGTTACCAATCATGGGTAGGAACAGATCATGATTCATTCACGAAGGGAAACAAAGAGGAAACCAGGTTTGGTGGATGGGACGAGCTGGATAAAATGAATGGTAAGGTCCCCAAGGGAACACCAGTTCGTGATGAAGATGGGCTACAGAGGAAACAGAAGTTTCAAAATAGAAATAAGCTTAGTGGTGTCAGAGACACACCATTGCTATTTAGGCTTCTGATTGCTGCTTTCCCATTCTTGGCTTCCTGGACTAGGTTCCTTTTCTGATTACAATGATGGACAAATTGTAAATTACATTATGAAAAAGTCTTTAATCATTCATTAAATAATGCTCTAAATCATCTGAATATATTCACTACAATGGGCATCTAACTCATGAACATCTGTAGAAATAGAGACAAAGAGAATTTGGGTATATATATTCTTTTCATGTACTTCATTTATTTGTGGGGTTTATATACAATCTGTTCAGGTGAATTTGGAATCGTAACAAACTTCATAACAACCTAAAACAAACTCTGACAAAAGTTGTAAAAAAGAATGAAATAAAAGTGATGTGAATAATTACATTTTGTTGTTTTGTGATGTATTGTTTTGCTGCCTTGAAATGGTTTTTTGGAATGATTTCATTGTGCTTATTGGACTCATGTTGGGCTTCGATTGGGGAGCATTTGAGTCTTTGGGCTTAACAGCCCTCTCTCAAGTTGGATGGTATGCAATCCTAACTTAACGAGAATTGTGGACAATGAGTATTTAGGCAGAGCCTTGATGAAGGCATTTGCTAATTGGGACTTGGAGGATAGGTGACTTGTGCTAAGAAAACCATCGCGGACAACGTTGCGGACGAGATGGCAGTCGATGTCTAAATGCTTGATGCATTCGTGGGAAAACCAGATTGTTGAAGATGTGAACAGTTGCCATATTGTCACATCGGAGTGGAATGGGAAGAGAAACCAGGATGTGCAGGTCTCTTAGAATGTAACTCAACCATTTAATTTCACAATAAGTACTTGCCATACTCCAGTATTTGGTTTCAGCAGATGATCTGCTCACCGTTTGCTATTTCTTGGTTTTCCAAGATATTAGAAATGGACCATAAAAAATGCAAAACCTAGTTAAGGATTTTCTTGTGAACTTACAACTTGCCCAATTAGCATCAGAATAACCATAGAGAGATGAATCTACAGTATTGGAATACGCTAATGCCTTTGAAACTGTTCCAGCTAAGTAAAGCAGGACATGCTGTAGTGTCTTCCAATGTGTTTCACGAGGAGCAGTAGTGACAAAAGCAATATCAGGTCTCGTAAAATTCAAGTACAAGAGTTGTCCCACAACTCATCTGTATTTCTCAGGATCAATTAACAATGGACTATCATCAACATCGAGTTTGGCACCTTGAACCATAGGAATATTAGTGGCCTTTAGATCAATTAAACCAATATCAGCAAGTATGTCACATATGTACTTCTGTTAAGATAGTAGCATTTCGGTTTGTGATCTAGCTATCTTGACTCGAACAAAATATTTCACAGTACTCATATCTTTAATTATAAAGGCAGTATCCAATAAATCCTTAGTATCACAAATCAGTTCTTCACTAGGACTTGTAATCAGGACATCGTCAACATAAATAATTAGGGCAAAGAATTAATCATCAATACCTTTGGTGAAAAGACAGTGATCTGATTCGGTTTGATTGAATCTAAAATTCATCAATTTGGATGTAATCTCCTTGTTCCACCATCTCCCTACCTGCTTTAAGCCATATAACGACTTCTGTAATCTTAAAACCTCTCCTGCTTGTACTTTGGTGTACCTTTACGGTGGTGTGATGTAAATCTCCTCCTCTATGTGCCCATGCAAGTACGCATTATTTATGTTACACTAGTGGACAGGCCATGTCTTTGCTGTTGTGACTGCAAGTAATGTTTGGATGGTTGTAATTTTTGCAACTGGAGCAAACACATCAAAGTAATCCACACCCTGTGTCTATTTAAATCCTTTGAACACAAGTCTTGCTTTCTGTTGATCTATAGTACCGTCTTGTTTGCATTTAATTTTATATACCCATTTCGTCATCAATGGCTTCTTCCTGGGTGGTAATAAGGCTGGAACCTAGGTTTCGTTATTTTCGAGGGCCTTAATTTCGACTTGCATTGGCTCTAGTCATAATGGATCATGCTTTGCATTCTCTTAAGAAAACGGTTCATGGTTAGTGGATAGGTTTGCTAGTAGCATTGTGTGGTGTTTTGAGAAGTTGATGGTAGTTGTATCTTCGAAACCCTTCATCGTGGCATTGGCGAAGGAGGCTTTTGGTATGGTGGTGACATAATCATCTAAGTATGTGGGTCTTGTTCGTGTTCTCGTGCTTATCCTGGTGGGTAGATGTAGTGGCGGTGTGTCTGTCGGTTGTGTTGGTGAGGATAAAGGGATGATTTTGTCTGTAATTAAGGTAGATGGAGAAAGTTCATGATTTGGGGTGTCGTGTCTTGTTTCTGGATCTGGTATGACGATTTCGGGTAGGTTTGGTGTTTCCGGGTCCTTTTGTTCTTTTGGGTTGAATGTGATATTTGGATCCTGAAGTTTAAAGATGGGTTTGTTTTGTTTTGGGTTCTCTGGTTTTTGGAACGGAAATAAAAGTTCATGAAACACAACATCTCGACTATAAATTATTTGTTGCGTATTAATAACGAAAAGTTTATAAGCCTTCCTATCGATCACGTATCCCAAAAACAAACATTTCGTGGCCCTAGGTTTTAGTTTTTCCTTATGAGGTTTTGTATTTGTTGCGTAATATAGGAAACTAAAAGTTCGAAAATTTTTGAGGTATAACTTTTCATATGCTATTTCCCAAGAGACAATTTTAGTTAGTAATCGATTAATGATATGTGTTGCGGTTAAGATCTTGTCCCCCCAAAATTGTTTTGGTAGATTGGTTTTAAACATAAGGGCTCTGGTTATTTGAAGAAGATGTTTATGTTTTCGTTCTATGATCCTGTTTTGTTGAGGTGTATAAATGTATGTTTTCTAGTGAACAATTCCTTTCGACTCAAATAATTGTCTATTGGAATGATTAACAAATTCAGTGTCGTTGTTAGTTCGAATTTTCGTAATTTTTTGATTGAATTGAGTTTCAATCATGTTAATAAAGGTGCTAATGGTTTTGTGGACTTGGGCTTTACTGCTTAAAAGGAAGCCCATGTTGTCTTACTAAAGTCATCCACAATGGTTAGGAAGAAAGCGGATCCGTCAATGGCTGGTATTCAACATAGGCCCCAAAGGTCCATGTGGATCGATTCAAAAGGTCTGGTCACAGAAATAACACGTTTTCCAAATAGTTTTCTTGTTTGTTTTGCTAAAGGACAAGTTTTGCAGAAGAAATTGTTTGTAGGCTTAAAATTGCAGAAATTTAAGTGTCCTAGAACTTTAGGTGATACATGACCGAGTCGAAAATGCCATAAGCTAAACGTATCAATAGCGTTACAAACAAAATATTCATCGAGATAGAATTTCAGGGATGGACCTTTCTTTGTATTTGATGGTAGAAAATGACGGGGTTCGAATCTATAGATGTCACCAATTTCTTCACAATTTTCCACAATGAAGTTAGTCTATGGGTCCTATAACACAACCTTATTTGATTTGAATATAACAACTAAATTATTGTTCCTAGAAAGTTTCCAGACGGATAGAAGATTATGGTGGAAAGTGGGATATATAAGACATCTTCTAGGTGTATTGTGTCTATTAACACTATACTACCAATTTGATCAACCGGTCTAAAAGAACCATCAGGCAACATTACAGGACTAATAATTAAGGTATTTTCAGTGTTTCTGAGTAGGGTATGATTATGAGTCATATGAGTTGACGCACCTGAATCCACAATTCATAAATCGTTGTCATACTTTAAGCTAACGTTATCATTAAGGTTATAGTTCATACCTACGTAGCTGTTGAATGCTACATTATTAACCTCGTTTAAGCCTTTTCCCTTGACTAAACGTATCAGCTCTTAGACTTGTTTGCTCAAAACATTCAATTTTATTTCCTGTTCAGTGTTTTAACTACTCGAGTTTCCTGCACAATGTCACTTGGACTTTCAGCTACAGCTCCAGCAGAGCTTTCTCTCTCTCTTGCACGCTTCTGTTTTAGTTCTTTGAACCATTCAAGTTCTCCATGAATCTTGAAATGTATCCACTGTGTGTCCCTTCTTATGGTAGTGAGTACAGAACTTATCCTCCTTCTTTGCAAAACTCCTTTTATTCATCGAGGGCCCCTCTATGGTCTCTACCTTTCTATTTGGGTAATATTCAAATTTTCTTCAATTTTTTTAGCCATTTTGAGTAAATTAGTATTTTCTACAGCAAGAGCTTGAGCTTTGCTACCATATAGAAATAGAGATAAAGAGAATTTGGGTTTTTTTTTTTCACGTATTCCATTTCTCTATGAGGTTTATATACAATCTGTACAGGTGAATTTGGAATCGTAACAAACTTCCTAACAACCTAAATCAAACTCTGACAAAAATTGTCAAAAAGAATGAAATAAAAGTGATGTGAATAATTACATTTTGTAGTTTTGTGCTGTACTATTTTGCTGCCTTGAAATGGTTTTCTTGAATGATTTCGTTGTGCTTATTTGACGCATGTTGGGCTTCGATTGCAGAGCAGTGGAGTCCTTGGGCTTAACAACATCAATCAGATGTATACTTAATTTGTCTAGGATGGGTTGCTCATTGAACGTGTACATGGAATTCTGAAAGTTCTTTGAGCCAGCACCAATAGATAATGTACTTGCTCTCGTAATAGCCTAGGGGTTGTGGCAATCTTCTTTTGTCTACTTATCTAAATTTAGCATGTCTTGATTACCATATAATGTTGGTGTAAGATTTGAGTTTTGGTAAATTTCTTAATTTTAGAGTAAGATTCCCATTTAATCAGTTATCTTCTGTATTTATTAACGGCAAATGAAGAAGAGAAAGGGGAAAAAAGATTTGCAAAGCTTCCTACGAACTTTACCGTTTTATTTGACAATATAGTCAAAAGACATATGACATACGAAACGGCCCGAATCTTTAATGCCATTAAGGGCCAGGGTGTGTCATCGTTCCATAAGAAGGTTCGAACTGAACAACAAGAAACCAACTAGCTGTAACTTATGTTGCTTTCTCACTCAGAAAACCCCAAGAATGGAACCCTCCTAGAACTTCTCTACCATTTCAAATCAATGACAAACCTTTAAACACTTGAAAAAACCAATTACAAGCATTGCCTTTTGATTAAATCGATTGACCAGCCAAGCAAACCGATCCTCTGCGACAAGGAGTTAGCTGTCGTAACCATGTGATGGGGTCTTTAATTTACCCACCTCTCCTTTTGCTTCCAATCTTCTTCTTCTGTTTTACAATGGCAACTTTAGATCCAATCCAAGAAACCCTCCTTCAATGCCTTTCTAATCATTCCTCAGAATCCCCAACACTAATTTCTCAAGTCACATACTTCCCCAACAACCCTTCTTACTCACCTGTTCTGCAATCTTACATTAGAAACCTCATATTCGCATCCCCATCCACCCCTAAACCTCTATTCATTGTAACCCCAACCCACGTCTCTCACATTCAAGCTGCAATCATCTGCTCAAAAATTCACGGCCTTGAAGTCCGGATTCGTAGTGGCGGCCATGACTATGATGGCCTTTCGTATGTATCAAGCAAGTCATTTGTCCTTCTTGACATGTTCAATTTCAGATCAATCAGGGTAGACATAGAAAATGAAAGCGCTTGGGTCGAGTCAGGAGCGACACTGGGAGAAGTTTATTACAAGATTGCTGAAAAGAGCAATCTTTATGGATATCCAGCTGGTGTGTGTCCTACTGTGGGTGTTGGAGGTCATCTAAGTGGAGGTGGATATGGCAACTTGATGAGAAAGTACGGTTTGACTGTTGATCAAGTTGTGGATGCTGTTGTGGTTGATGCAAGTGGTAGAGTTTTGGATCGAGAAGCGATGGGAGAGGATCTGTTCTGGGCTATAAGAGGTGGCGGAGGAGCTAGTTTTGGAGTCATCGTTTCATGGAAAATTAAGCTGGTTCTTGTCCCAGAAATTGTGACTGTTTTTAGGATTGAAAAAACATTGGAACAAGGAGCTTCGGACATTGTTTACCGTTGGCAATTTGTTGCTGAAAAAATAGATGAAAACCTGTTCATAAGGGTGGTATTGATTCCTGTCATTAAACGGGGTCAGGAAACAATCAAAGCCAAATTCAATGGCTTGTTTCTTGGTACCTCAGAGAAGCTTACTGCTTTAATGGATGATCAGTTTCCTGAATTGGGTTTATCGCGTAATGACTGCAAAGAAATGAGCTGGATTGAATCGGTGTTATTCTGGTCTAATTATCCGAAAGGAACGTCTTTGGACGTCTTGCTTGATAGACATTCTCAGACAGAGAAGTTCTTGAAGAAGAAATCAGATTATGTGCATGAGCCTATATCTAAGATTGGTCTTGATGGGTTGTGGAAGAAAATGATCCAACTACAAAAGCCAGTATTGACCTTTAATCCTTATGGAGGCAAAATGGCTCAGATTTCAGAGACAGAAACCCCCTTTCCGCATAGAGCAGGCAACATTTACAAAATCCAATACTCAGTCAACTGGAAAGACGGAAGTGTTGAAGTACGGGAACGCAATTTGGAGCTAATTAGAAGGCTTTATGACTATATGACACCTTATGTGTCGAAATCACCAAGAAGTTCATATCTCAACTATAGGGATATAGATTTAGGTGTGAATGGGATTGATAATGTAACTTATGAAGAAGCTAGCATTTGGGGAATCAAGTACTTTAAAGGCAATTTTGACAGATTGGTGCAAGTAAAGACAAGAGTGGATCCAGGCAATTTCTTTAGGTACGAACAGAGCATCCCATCTCTTGAAGCGTCCGGGAAGAGTTGGATGGCGGAGTAGAAGCCAAAATGTGGTTCTAAAAGTTGGAAACAGGCTTCATTAGGGTCAAATTGATAAAAGAGTTAATTTATTGTTTCAACTATGCATTGAAAAATCTACTTAGACAATATAAAAGCATGGATGTTCAAGCTGTTGTCTCAACATGATGTGTATTTACATGTATGTATTATAAATAAATCCAATCTGCATTTCTTCTTTTATCGTTAGTTAGTAATTGGCAGTATTCCTTTTCCTGTTTCGTTGTTTATTAGATTTTAGGCTGCAATTTCATTGGAAATTCAACCCTTTTACCTAATTTCCCTACTCTTCCATGTACAGTTATTCATCACAGTTAAACCTTACGGAATGCTAGGTTGCAAGTTAGTGCAAAGTATTGTAAATCGAATGGGTCTATAAGGTTTTTTCCTTTTTAAAAAAATTAAATTGAATTAATGAAGAAATTCAAAACGTACAAGGCCTCAAACCAGGTTAACATACAAGCAGGAAAGTCTTGTGTGCACTCTCTAAACAAAGTAAGCGAGCCAATAAAATCAAAACATTAATTTAATACAATTAACTTTTTTTCACTAGTATCTTTAGGAATTAATCTTGGTTTGAACAATCAAAACAAAATGCTAAAAGGGAATATTTTTTTACAAGCTTCAAGATTAAGACTTGGTCAATTACTTATTTTAATTAAATACATACACTTAGGTGTATATTAGTTGTCAATTGACTAAGTTAAATACTTAACAATTAAGTTATATGCTTAGTTGTATAGGAGTTGTATTTTGCTAGGATTCTTGGCATGTATGAGTTGTCATTAGCCAGAAATTTTTTGCTTAAGTCATGTACTAACCTCCTTTGTAACACAATATATAGAGTTTTGGATTTCCTTTGTAAAAGTGTGTGTGTGCAAGCAAAAAAGGTGTCTAAAGAGAGAATTGAGAATTAGAAAATAAATCAACTCTAACAAGTTGATTGTGTTATAAAAGGCTATAATAAAAGCCAAGATTAATAAGAGTGTTGTTTTTTAAAGTTCCTTGTTGAGTGTTTTGTATTTACTCTATTCCATACAACTATTTTGGAAAATTATTGCTTGAAATTTACCCACATTTGGTATCAGAGCTAAAGGTTCGTCATGGCTTCAAATATGGGAGGAGAGAATCAACAACAAATACAATCGATATAGATAAAACAAATTCTTCCACAGGTGCAACATGCGTAATCAACAATTTTCAAATTTGATAGAAAACATAATTTTACAATGTGGAAACATATGATGGAATTATGTTTGAGAAATAGTGGTTATGGAGAAATCTTGGAAAAAGATTTTGATGAAACAAAAGAAGCAACATCAGTTGCAAAAAGACAACAAGTGGATCGTGATTGTACACTCAACGAAAAAGCTTTGTTCCTAATTTGACAATCAATTGAGTTGGTAGTTCTTGAAAATATTTCCATGCCAAAACAACAAAGGAGGCTTGGAAGATTTTAATAAATAAATATGAAGGTGCCAATACAATGAAGCGAACGTGATTACAAGGACTAAAAACGCAGTTTGAGTTAATGGAGCAACCCCATAATCAAAGTATTTGTGATTATTTTTCACGAATTGATAAGTTGGTAAACAAGATGAAAAACAATGGTGAACAAATTGCAAAGAAGGAAATCATGGAGAAAATCATGTGTACTTTAACAAGTCAATACGATTATATGGTGACTGTCATTGAAGAGTCGAAAGATCTTAACACGATGACACTAAATGATCTTCAAGCATCATTAGATTCACGTGAAATGTGAATGAATGAAAGAATAAGCAGCATAATTCAGCAAACTTTAAAAGCTAAATCAAATTTAAAGAACACAACATTTACAAGAAAAATAGAATACAACCAAGGAAACCAAACTTTAAGAAATGGGGGAGGAAGGAACTTCAAAGCCGATTCCAATCAAAGAACAAGATGTAGCTCGTTTCAAAATAAAACTATGCAGTGTTATAAATGTAAAAGGCATGGGCATCTTCAGTACGAGTGCAAGTAACATATTCAATGCCATAACTGTAAGAAATATAATCACTATAGTAGAGAATGTCATGCTAAAGTAGAAAATGATTGAAAGAATTACGCTAAAGTGGCTGAAAAAGATGATAGTACAAAAACTATGCTAGTGACTAGGCATATAATTATTGATAACAATGACTATCAATGGTTGTTAGACACTAGTTGTAGTAATCTTTTAAGTGGAAAAATAAAGATGTCAATAATTGAAGTTTTGGAAAAAGAAAAGATTGCCATCCAACTTAAGGATGGATTACTGAATTTTATTTCTGATTTATTTTATTCACCAAGTATTTGTCAAAATCTTTTAAGCGTGGGACAAGGCATAGAAAGGCTATTATTTGCATTCTAACAAGCAAGGATGCACAATCAACGATGTAGAGATGGGCTTTATAGCAAAAATGAAGATGTCAAGAAATCGTTTATTTCTAATGAATGTCAAGTATGATACCTCCTTGTGATGCAATATTGTAATCGCCGATGAAACTTGGTTTAGCACATGAGACTTGGGCACTTCAACTTTGGAAGCCTCAAATTCTTAGCAGAAAAATGCGCTACTAGCTACCTATCATTGAACTTCCTGACTAAGTATGTGATACTTGCATCGTGGGAAAGAAACATCCAGATCCATTTCTTAAAGAACATGCGTGGAGAGTTAAGAGTCCACTTGAGCTAGTGCATTCAGATTTGTGCTATATGGCTGTTCCTTTAGTTAGAGGTAATAAATACTTTATTACCTCCATTAATGATTTCAGTAGAAAGACATGAGTTTATGTCTTAAAGCAAAAATCTGAAGCATGTGAGAAACTCAATATTTTTGTGGAATACATCGAAAAACAAAATGGCCATGCTTTTAAAGTTTTAAGAACTGATAGAGGTACAAAGTACATTGTTTGTGATGATTTCTTGAGGAAGAAATGAATTAAACATTAACTGACAACTAGATATACTCCTCAATAAAATCGAGTAGCGAAAAGGAAAAATAGAATTATAATGGAAATGGTAAGAAGTATGTTGTATTGTAAAAAGGTGCGTAAACGTTTTTGGACAGAAGTTAAGGCATATGCTATTTATATTTTGAACAAGTGTCCAATTAAAAGTGTTCATGATAAAACACTAGAAGAAGCATGGAGCAGATGAAAACCAAACCTTAGTCACTTCAGGGTGTTCAATTGTGTTGCATGTGCCCATATACCTAGATAATTGAGAAAGAAACTTGATGAAAAGGCAGAAAAATGCATTTTTATTGGCTATAATCAAGAAACAAAGGGTTACAAGCTATACAATCCAATCACTCAAAAGGTAATTATTATTCAGGATGTTACATTTGATGAAGATAGAGTATAAGATTGGTTAGACAATGAAAAGGGATCATCATCAGCGCCAGTGATAGTAATTAATGAAGTGAAACCACTTGATCAAAGAATTGAACAAGCTTCCAATGATGAGCTAACTTCAACAGAAAGATCTGAGGATTCAACTTCGCCTCCAACATCACCATGTAGATATCCACAATAAGAATGTCATCTGCCTACTTATTTGCAAGATTATGAAATTGTCAAAGATGATGATCCTAATAATGATAATAAAGATGTTACCTACTATGCTTTCTTTGTAGATTGTGATCCATTAACATATACGGAAACAATTAGCAAAGATTGTTGGATTAAAGTAATGGATCAGGAAATTAAAGCAATTGAGAAGAACAATACATGGGAGCTAACTACTCTCCCATAACTACAAGCTTCATTAGTAAGACTTGGTCAATTACTTATTCAAATTGAATACATGTCATTTGACTAAGTCAAATACTTAACAATTAAGTTATATGCTTAGTTGTATAGAAGTTGTATTTTGCTAGGATTCGTGGTATGTATGAGTTGTCATTAGCTACAAATTTCTTGCTTAAATCATGTGTTAACCTCCGTTGTACCACTATATATAGAGGTTTGAGTTTTCTTTGTAAAAGTATATCGACAAGCAAAAAAGGTATCTAGAGAAAGAATTGTGAGTTAGAAAATAAATCAACTCTAAAGAGTAATTGTGTTGAAAATGCTATAACAAAAGTCGAGATTAATACAAGTGTTGTTTCTTAAATTATTAAAGTTCTTTGTTGAGTTTTTTTATTTCTTCCATTCCATACAATTATTTTGAGGAATTATTGCTTGAAATTTCCATACAGTATCATACCTGAATAAGCCATATTAATACTACCTAAACTTGCATTAATAACCTCTTAGGTGTTTAGAATGATAAGGACGTATTAGTATTTTCTTAGAGGCAGTTATCTTATGTGTAGATCATCTCTAACTGTGTAAGTTTCTTTTCAAGGGAGAAGAAATCCAGCACCTGCAATACTTAGGCTCAATTCTTAGTTACAACTAAAGATAGTTGAAGAATATTAGCTTTGATCCTCCTACATTTGGTTAATAAACACTCATGTCCATTACTAATCATATATTTGAATTCTTGACTTATATTGTTCCTTATACCTAATGGTTAAGTGCGTAGGAATTCTTAGTTTCAAATTCCAAAAACTCATGTCCTTTATGTGAAGAGAGTGCATCCATCATAACCTAAATTAATTCCTTTTATTTTGATATTTTTTGTTGCTTTTATTATTATTTTATTGTTTCTATTATTTAAGAGTTAGTTAGTCGAATTGTTTTATAGGAAATAGTTTACGAGCATATGAGCTCCTTTGTAGTCAAGTTAGTCAAGTCATTTTAGGAAATGCCCACTCTAGATTTTAATGTGTACTCATATTTGATTGTAATGCATTAACAATTCAATTTATCTTCTTCTATTTCTCTTGATTGAGTAATAATATTTTAGTCTTCCACTTTCTTGTTCAATGCTATGCTTTATACTTTAAATCTGTTACATGGTATCAAAGTCAAGTTGTAATTATGTTATTACTATTTTAGGACGATGAATAATGGAAGCCATTCTAGGTAAGATTATTGGAAAAAAATTATAACTATTAAAAGTTGTGCATGGAAGCTTATTTGTAATGGTAAGATTTGTAAGATCTGATTTTTGATGATGAAATGATAATTCTAACCTCTCTACCAATTAAGGTAAGGCTATGTACTACTGAACTTCTACAGACCCTATGTATCAACAGGATTTTCACTGAGTTGTCATTGTTAAAAATGAAAATTCTAGCGAGTATTCCTTAAAATGTTAAGTTACGGTGGAAGAGGAAGATGAAGTGTGGAAAAATTTTATTTGCTTTGTAAACATTCATCAATAATAAATACATTGAGTTTGTTCAAAATCCACCATCACCGAAAAAAAAGTATGGGAGATTCTTGAAATGTTGTTTCTTGAGAAAAATACAACTTGGTTACAATATCTTAAGAGTGAATTAGTTGTCATAACTTAAGGTAATCTTTCAATTGCAACTATGTTTTAAAAGCTAAGACTTTGCATTTTGAAATTTCAAAGCTAGAAATAGAGAAGCCTGTGAGCTATACACATTTACGTTATTATCTTATTTGTGGTCTGTGAAAATAGTTTATACAGTTTATTATCTTAATAAAAGGGTGGGCAACTCAACCTTCAATCGTTAAGATTTCTGCTTTGAAAAGTACAATTCTCTTTCTCATATAGATGGTGTCCTTTATTCAAGTGATAAAGATAAAAAGTTCCTCCTCGATATGTTTTGTAGGTGATTAGAACAATTTCAAAATGGGGAATAAGTTTAAGGGAAATCTAAAAACATTTCATTGATGTGAAAAGCTAGGACACATTAAACATAATTCTCTAATACATGCATTGTCTGATCAGTGTGGCAAATTAGGCCATATCTAAATAAATTATTATGTCAAATCACATGTAACAAGAGCAAGTTACACATGAAAGTGGTGGGAGTGAGCAACCAAATTAGAAGTAGCAATTAATCAACCAACAGTTGTAGCTTTTATTGTGCACTAACAAACACATTTACATATGTCAATACAATCTTTGGCTATAAGAAATGGATTATTGATTTTGGATGTTATATATCAACTATTAAGGGAGGTATGTTCTCATTCGTTCTAATATGGAGCATATTGCGTTGTCTATTGGGAAAAGGAAAAATTCATTATATGTCTTGTTTACAAATGATGCATATGTAGTTGAAATACAAATTCAATACTTTGGCATACTCGATTGGGTCTTGTGATTGATCATTTCTCTACCATTCTAGTATAAGAGTATATGTAAAGATCCAGTAATATTATTCTCATTTATAATCATGTGATCTTCCAATTTATAGTATTTTCTTGATAGCATTAAATATTAATATGTTTAATTACTGTTAAAGATGAATCATATTTAAGAAATCCAGTAATCTCGTAAACCCTACAATCACATTTATACTACAAGGGATTCTTTTAAAAGAATACGAAATTATCCTCTTTTTGGGCAGTGAGTTTACAATGGTAAGGACCAAGTCAATCAAAGAAAGCCTAATGGGTGGGTGGGCGCAACCGTATGAAAAGTAATCCGTTGACTTTTGTCGTCAATGGTTGTCTAGTAGACAAAACATGCACATGCAACTTTGGTAGATGTCGTATTCTCAAGTCAGCCGTGGACTACTAATTGCATTATAGGTTACTTTTTCAAAAAGAGAAGAGAAAATTAAAAGTTAATGAGGATTTAATTTTCAATTTTTACAAAAATTAATGTTTATTTAATATTAATAAGCTCTTATAAAATTTTTTAAATTAATAAATTCTTATAAACTAAAATAAATCGTTTATTTAACAACTTTTAATTTAACTTTAAATTTTTCGATAGTTAAACATAATATCTTTCAATTATATTTCAAATTCTTTAATTTTATTTAATATTTAGTCGATTTTATAACGATCTAATGCTGTTGAATTTTTTAAACTTCAACCTTCTTATTTTATCGATTTAATTTCCGATAATGCAATCAAGTAATTAAAGAAATAGACTTGGACTTAACAAAAATGGAAGGACAAAAAGTGTTAACTGCATATCACTTTATTATTATTATGACAAACAAAAATTGAGAAGATATGAACTTTCTTTTTCAAAATAAAGATATGAACTTTCCACAAATAGTGTAACCTAGCAGGTATAATTTTCTAAATCTATGGAACTCATTACCGTTAAAAGAAAATAAGAAGTGAAACGTTACATTCCTAAGTTTTCGCCTCCAATTACCAAATGAGATGGTGGTTTTCACTAGTCGGCTGCCCGTGCACGCCTCGTCCGCACAACCCAGAAAAGATCTTCCTTAAGACTTTTCAAGTTGGAAAATTCGGGGCTTGACGTTCTAGACCAATCGGTACTAATCTTCTACCGCGCTTTCTACCCATTCGATCATAGTTCGTACATTATTTATACTCGCTTCGCGTAACGCAATTCACAAAGCATACTCTTTGTTTGTTTGGCAAACCAACAGAAATGAAACAACAACATACGCTGATTCATTTTTTTATTCTTCTGTGTCTCTACTGTTCTAGTTCATGGGCTGCCTCCGACAGTTCGGTGTATGATTCATTTCTTAATTGCTTGAAAGACAACACAAGCCCTCAAGAACAGATCTCAAGCCTGGTCTACGCCCAAACCAACACATCCTACACTTCAATTCTTCGAGCCTATATTAGGAACGCACGTTTTAACGTCTCCTCAACTTCCAAGCCTCTTATTATCGTAACCCCTACACAGATATCCCATGTTCAAGCTTCTGTTATCTGCGCCAAGAAAGTTGGCTACCAACTCAAAATTCGCAGTGGTGGACATGACTATGAGGGAATTTCCTACGTCTCAGACACACCCTTTTTCATTCTTGATATGTTTAATCTAAGGTCAATCCAGATCAATGTAGAAGACGAGTCTGGTTGGGTCCAGGCTGGTGCTACACTCGGTGAACTTTATTACAGGATATGGCAGAGTAGTAAAGTTCACGGCTTTCCTGCTGGAGTCTGCCCAACGGTTGGTGTGGGTGGGCATTTTAGTGGCGGTGGTTATGGTAACTTGTTGAGAAAGTACGGTCTGTCGGTGGATCAGGTTGTTGATGCTCAGATAGTTGATGTTAATGGCAAGCTTCTCGACAGAAAGGCCATGGGGGAGGATCTTTTTTGGGCTGTTCGTGGTGGTGGAGGAGCGAGTTTTGGTGTTATAATATCGTATAAGATCAAACTTGTTCCTGTTCCCGAGACAGTTACTGTCTTTAGAGTGGAAAGGTACGTTGATGAAGGTAATGCCACTGATGTTGCATATAAGTGGCAGTTGTTTGCTCCGAAAACAGACGAGAATCTGTTCTTGAGGATGTTAATACAGCCAGTGACATCCAAGATTAGCAAAGGTCAGAAGACTATTAGAGTATCAGTTATTGCTGAATATTTAGGTAAGCCTGATAGTCTTCTTGCTTTGTTTGGAGAACAATTTCCTGAATTGGGTCTGAAAAAGGAGGATTGTATTGAGACGAACTGGATTCAGTCTGTGTTATGGTGGGATGATGAAAAAGAATTAACATCTTCTCCTGAGATACTCTTGGATAGAAATCCTGACAATGCCAAATTCTTGAAAAGGAAATCTGATTACGTTCAAAATCCCATATCTAAAGATGGTTTGGAGTGGTTATGGAAGAGGATGATTGAGTTGGGGAAAACAGGTTTGGTCTTCAATGCTTATGGTGGGAAGATGGATCAGATCCCTGCTTCAGATACTCCATTTCCACACAGAGCTGGGAATTTATATAAGATTCAGTACTCAGTGACCTGGGAGGAACCTGGAAGTGAAGCAGACAAAAACTATATCACTCAGACAAGGAGGCTTTACAGTTACATGACTCCATTTGTGTCCAAGAACCCAAGGAGTGCATTTTTGAACTACAGGGATCTGGATATAGGGGTTATGAGTCCAGGCTCTAACAGCTACGATGAAGGCAAAGTTTACGGATACAAGTATTTCAATGATAATTTTGATAGGTTGGTTAAAGTGAAAACTGCAGTTGATCCAGAGAATTTCTTCAGGAATGAGCAGAGTATACCTACTCAATCAAGTAAGGCATAGAAGAAGATTATTAGCGAATAGCGATTAGAGAACACAGTAGGTATGTGAAAGTAGAAAATTATTATTTTTGCTTATGAGAAAATTATGTATGGTTGCCTCTTGCCATGGTGGTAAAGGTATACCAATTAGCCATTGCTTATCTTCTCTGTTCTTTGACTTCTCAAAGCGCTTAACGTGCGACTTGTCTTCCTGTTGTTCACTAGTTTGCTCGGTCCATAAAATGGCTTGAAGCATATCCCATATACATCAAAGTACTATTAAGTGGCAGTACTGGTCCACCAGGCTACAAAGTAAAAGTTGTACGTGTTGAATCATTCAACTACAGCCCATGTGGTTGGTAGCCAAACGATGTTATCTATGACACCAATGGCTGTTGTCGACTGTACGACTAGCTACCACTGCTATGTATTACTTTTTGTTAAAAAAAAAAAAAGTAAAGAATTGTATTAATAGTAAATTGTACACACAAGATAACATGAATAACAAACAAATACAAGGCAATAACAACGTTTCAGCAAGCATCAATCACAACATTTTAGTAAATATCAGCTTCTTTCAGATAAAACGTTAACACACAAAAGCATACAAAGCATTTGATAAAAAATAGAGTAAGCGCAGATTACATCTTATCCTATTCATCCAACCCTACTGAATTAAGGATCGAGTGATTTGCAATCTCTAAATCTAAAAGAAGTGTTTGTGGATCTGTTAATACTTGGTAATACTGTTAGAGTTTTACTTTTTCTTTGTGGGACAAGCATCGAAGTTATCATAATCATAGCACAATGATTGGAAACAAAAGAGCTTTAACCACATCCCAAGAACATAATCTGACATCAAGTATGTAATCTATGAAACAATACATAGGTAAATTATCAAGATACAATTAGAAATAGACAAACCTGCTAAAGCCAAGAAATTTTTAGGACGAGACAAAATCTGGTCAAACAAATGTCAAAACTGTGTAAAAGCTTTCGTTTCTTTATGGTGTTGTTTTCCAATCCATGGGCAGCTCCGAGTCCGTACGTTCTGGTAATCATTCATTCAACTTTCAAAGACCATAACTCAAACCAACACATCGTGCAATTCAATCCTGCGGTTTAATTAGTCAAAAACTTACGATTCTGGATGGACTGTAGTACTCTGGGTGAACTCAGATATACGACAATACACGAAATCCTATGTTCCAAAACGGTGTTGCAATTTTATGCCGGTTAATTTTGTTCATATAAAATATATGAATCCTATATAAATGGTCCGGTTCTTACTGAGAAGCGAGAATAGAGGAACTTTTATTTGCTATTCGTGTTTTTTTTTGGTTATAATGTTGTGAGGGATAATGATATTGATCCCAAATAGGTGATGTTAATGACAAGTTTAGTTACGGAGAAGTAGAATAGGAAGGCAGAATTATGATTTTTATAAAGTAAATACTGATTAATATCAGTTAGCAGTGCCGATCAAAAAATGGTATAAAAATGAGTTATTATATTGGGCTATTATTTCAAAATGCATCAAAGCTTTATAGAGTACATTAGTCGCTACAGTAAATATCAAAAGATTAAAATATTACATTAAAAATTATTCATATCCTCAAACTATGTCAGGGTTTGGTGACGAGCTCAAATAAATTTAGATAAGTTTTTTTTTGAAAAATAAATGATGTATTACTATAGTAGTAACTATTTACAACATGTCAATGACTTATAGGCATGAGCCTACAAAAATATTACAAAAGGGGAGAGGACGTCAGAGATTTAACATAAAGAACGTACAAAAGTTGTTAAGAAAAAGTTCAAGCAGCCATCGAGTCTTCATGTCTATGGAAAAAGAGTGTTGTGCATTTTTGGCGAGGATATACTCTTGAATCATGTTGATGATTTTGTCCGTAAGCTTATATTTGTCATCCTTCTTCTTCCAGAATCGTCGAGTGTTTCTTTCCTTTCAAATACAATAGAGCAAGATGGTGAACGCAGCCTTGAGAAGGGAGGAATTAGGCTGCTCCTTCTTTGTGTTACTAATAATCCAATTTAGAATATGCTTCCAACTATAGCTGCAAAGAGGAATAGATAGCAGCTGCAAGATTCGACTCCATATTGACTTAGAGTAGCATCAGTTGAAGAATAAATGATCCCTGTCCTCTGTTACTTTATTACATAGGGGGCAAGTGGTGTCCACCTCTCCTCGTCATTGACTTTTAATTTGGAGCTTATTTTTGATGGCCAACTAAGCAATGAAAGAAGCCTTAGGATAGATAGCACTTTTCCAAAGTAGATTGGACCAAGGAGAACTTGCGTGATTGGGAGAAAATAATTGGTGGCAAGAGGGATTAGTGAATTGGCCAATCGAGTGAAGTTTCCGAGAAATAACAACTTCATAATTAGTATTTTGAAGAAAAGGAAAATACCAAGGAAAAGAATGGAAGCCTCAGTATTGTCCTTGCTATTCACCATTAACAATCAGGGTAGAAACCTTTAGGTTAAATGGTAATTTGTTTGTGAACCTTCGCGATGCAAAAGTTAGATAAGGGGACTAATATCAGACCAATTACTAAGCTTATGCTTAATAAAATGATATCTCTCAATTTCATCATCTGCTTTAGAATCCATGAACCTTCCTTTGAAAATCGGCTTGCTAGAAGTTAATATCCTTTAAGTAGTATTTATGGATCCATTTTATAAGACATTTTGATCGGTATACAACCTCCACAATCTTTTACACATTAATACATTTTGCATATTGATGAAAGAGATAATTCTGAGTCCTCCAAACTGTTTAGAAGTTGTGACCTCACTCCATTTAACTCTAGCTTATTTAGAATTCCCCACTGTTCCAGACCAAAGGAAGGATTTCATAACCTTGTTCATCTCCTTAATAACCTTTATAGGTAAAGCTATGTTTGAAGTCCAATGAATATGCAAACTGTTCAGGACCGAAATTATAAGAGTGACTTTAGCTGCATATGAAATAAAACAATTATGTCGTACCAATACTTAGGATTTCACCTTTTCAATGATTGGTAAGCAGTCCAGCAACTTAGGCTTAGAAGACATGATAGGGACTCCCAGATATTAAAAAGGGTGGAGCTTATATTAAGGTCAGAATTTCTTCTGAGTTCATCCAAATTTCACATATCTTTTGAAAAAATCAAACTATTCTTATTAGAATTTAGTTTCAGTCTAGACCTGTCTCTAAAGAGTATTAATAGATCCATAATTCAATGTAAGGAAGAAGAGTCAACACCACTTAATATAAGTAGATCATCAACATATAACAAATGGGTAAGGTTAAGTTCCTTGCATGGATAATAGAATTAAAAACCCCTATTACAATGGATTAGCTTACTCAATAATCGTGAGAGCACTTCTATAGAAAGAGTAAACAGATAAGGAGATAAGAGATCTCCTTGTCTAATTCCTTTGGCAGGTTTAAGGGGAGTAGAAGGGATGCCATTCACCAAAATACTCAGAGAAGAGGTAATAACACAGTACATGATCCATTGTATAAACTTATATGATAGATGAAGTGCTTCAAGACATAACTGAATAAATTCCCAACTTACCGAATCAAAAGCTTTAAAGAAGTCTATCTTAAGTAATCAAATATTAATCTTTTTTCCCGTGTGAAAATCCTTGAGCAATTCTTATAAGAACAATTTATTTTCACCAATATATCTATCAGGAATAAAAGCTCCTTGCACAAGATTAACAAAGCTTGATAAAACTAGTTTAAATCTTTCAGTGAGAAGCTTGAAGATTACCTTATATATGATATTGCAACAAGAAATAGGACGATAATCATGCATTGTACATGGATGAAGCTTTTTAGGAACCAAAAAAATATAGGTAGGATTGATTTCTTTCAGCATTTTGCTAGAGTCAAAGAATTCCAGGAGAACCTTAGTGAAAAGCTGCCCCGTAATGTCCCATGTTTAGGTCCAAGTGACTTAGAGTTGCAAGCTGAAGAGAACACATTTGATATCAAGAGTTGTAATAGGAGCCAACAAAGTATCCATAATGTTTTGCTCAAAATTAAAATCAAAAAGTCAAAGTAGATTGTGGCTCGATAAAGAGTTATTACTAGAACCCATCAGGTTTATATAATTGATATGTGATTAAATTTTGCTTCATTTGATGTACTACACTTAGCGATTAATACCTTAGAAATGCTTAAGATACTCACTTTAGCTCATATTTGATCTTAGGTACATTTTAGAAGTGAAGAAACTAAACTAACTGAAAGCATGTCCATTGAAGCCATCTTCTCAATTCCATATTCTATTGATTAATAGAGCATGAAGAAGAATAGGATAGAAAGAAGAAGAGGCAATATAGAATGTCAAGTGAAGCAAAAAGAAAGGAGAAGTCTTAAGGCATAAATTGGATCGCATGGGCATGAGAATGCAGTACCTCTCACAGCCGTGAGAGTACCATGCATGGTCATAAGGTGCTCTCACACCCGTGAGAGTTAACTAACATGCGTGAGAAAGACAGGGGTCTCTGTTAATGCCAAGTGTCCCTCAGTTTAAACCTAAATTTTACTACATAAGGAAAAGTGTGTGACGACAGAGAGGACATGGGTGACAAATCTAACCGAAAACACTTTCTCTTATTTTCTCTTTAGTTTTTCTTCTTTCTTCAATTCCAACAGTGGCGGTGGAGAGGATGGTCGATGGTGAGAGTGTGAAGATGGACATGGAAGGCTAACTTTCGTAACACTGGTTCGGAGGTGAAATCAAGGCTGAGGAGCACATTAAGAAGATTGTGTTGTTGTTGTGTATCGTTTTCTTTACCTATTTTCAGATTGTTTACATTATCTTATATGGATTGATTTGGTATTGTATGAGAATGATTTTAATGCTCTATTGAATCATTTTTCATGAAAACCCATAGCTAGAACTTGAATGCGATACGAAATAGTCATATTAAAGGTCGTATGTGGCAAATAATAGTATTAAATCGTTAGAGATAGCATAGCATAAGTTAAATAATCCGAGCTTGTGAGATTATTGCTTAGATTGGTATTATTACATGTAATGCGACTGTCTAGATAAACTTAAAGAGCTTGATCTAGATTTCCCAATAATTAGGGTTAATTAATGAGCTCTTCTTGATTAATTACTGTAACATCCCGTTCCCATACTAAGGGATAGAACCCTAAAATACGGTACATGTGAGATCAATGAGAGATTAAGAAAAATGAATCTCATGCTCATGCATATTGTTAGCATACACATATGTGAATTTGAATTTTTGCACACATGAAAATATTTGTATATGCATTCATTGACGAATTCCGAGTATAATCGATTATAAATGCGATTATGTGAGAATTGTGAATTAATTGTATTGAAAATCAATTTGGAGAATATACGTATTGATTTAGAATTTTTGGAGAATTTTAGGAAAAATGCCAATTGCAAGTCATTTATAAATGGAAATAGTACGTATTGATTTAGAATTTTCAGAGAATTTTGGGAAAAATGCCAATTACAAGTCATTTATAAATGGAAATAGAAATAAGAGTCAAATGATAATGGAGGAATTTTATAGGTAACTTTAGAATTTTTTAAAAATGATATTGAAAAAATTGGGAGACAATTGTAGTAAAAATATTGGAGTTGGTTGGACTAGTTAAATGAGAACGAGTTATAGCCTTACAAGATGGATGAGTGACAAGTGTCACTTGTAAAGTTGATCTTCAAAAGTTTACTACTATTCCTTTAACTTTGAAAGACAAAGACACTATTTGTCTTGTCTTAAAAATATCTTCTTCGTGGCTTTCTTCTTGCAGTTTCTTCTTCTTCTTCGGATCTTGTTTCACCGAACCTTCACCAAAGTTACACTTTGCTTTCCTCTACCTATTGCTACTCCCATTTTGTTGTCTCTTTCTTTTACCATAAGAAACCTAACCCTACAACCTTGGAATGTGGATGATCTTGTGATATTGGAAAGCTAGAGTTCAAGTGATTTTGAAGATTTTAGAGCTTTAAATAAGTAAGAATTTTATGGTTCTGTATTGTGGCATAAGATGAAACATGCATCTGTTAGTTAGCTATTGATGTTACAAAATGAAAATGTACATATGCTGAAGCGTTAGTGAAAAACCAAGGTATACCGCATATGTTGATTTTATAGATTTAATGATCAAAATGTCATATGATAGTGTTAAAATGATCTTTGAGAGTGAAAGATCGATGAAAATATGAATAAAAAGAGTGCAGAAATGTTTGGAGATATGAAAGATGTATGCTCTGTTTTTGTTACTGTTGATATACGTGTATATTGGTCTTCACTGTTGTTCAAGAAAATTTCTAGGTGTTAATACAGATGAACAAAAATAAATTTAGAGGTAAGGAATAGGTATATGGTGATATCTAGAAATGAGAATGAATGATTTAAATGATAGTTAGAGGAAGAAATTGAAGAGAATGCAGAAAATATAATTACAGAAAAATGAAAGTAAAGAAATGCAGAAATGAAGAAGATACATGAATATGTGATGTTTTTGATATTTGGTTTTGATCTGTTTGTGAATGATATTGAGGTGGAATGCAGTTGATAATGAAGAGTAAATAAAGTAGAAAGGGCGATCTTTGTACAAGATTTGTTAGGTGCATGAGGTTGGATGTTATGAAATTTAGAAAATTGGAAGATGAGTGCTGGAGAATGTAACTGTGACGTTCACTGATTATGCTTCTGTGTTTTACGCATAACTTTATTTGTAATTATCCAAATGAGATGATTCTTATCTAGATTAAACTAAAAGTGTAAGGCTACATTTTTCATGAAGACATCGAATTTAGATTCTGTCCTTAAGAGTCTCGAAATTTGTCTCGAAATTGAGAGTAGTGTTCTGTTGTGGTATAAGAAATAGTATGGAGTATTTTGATCATAACTTGCATGATATAGGATAAAAATGTATGAATTTGATGTTTTTAGAAACCTAAGACATAGAGGAACATTTGATTAGAAGAAAGTTTTATCTAAAAACTTCTGTACTTTTGTCAAAAATGGCAAGAAAGGAAGAAATGAAGGAAGAGAACACAGCAGGTCACGATCGTGCTGATGCACGATCATGACTCTACTAAAGCATGTGGAAAGTTAGGATCATGCCTTAGCGCGATCGCGACTCTGTTGAAAAATAAGGTAAGTTGCAATCGTGCCTCAGTACGATCGCGACTCTGCTGTTGAAGCAAGAAAGTCACAATCGTGCACGATCGTGACTCTGAAACTCTAAAAAAAAAAAGGAGGGACTGTTTTGAACATCCTTTGATCTTTTATCCATAAATTCTTCTCCCGACCTCCAAATGACATGGGATTTGAACCAAAAGACTCGAAACACATTTTTCTACATCTCCATCAAACATAATAACCATATGAAATCATTTGTGAGAGATTGAGTGATAAATTTGAGACGAAATTGATGAGGAGTTCTTGAATTTCATAATTGGAGTATTTTCACTGAACATGCTTCAGTATTTTAGACATAACTTGTTCTGTGATTATCAAAATGGAGTGATTCCTAATTAAAAAAAAATTAGAGACATATAGATACAAAGTTTCTGAAGAAATCAAAATTTAATTCTTTCTTTATGAATTTCAAAATCTTGCTTCAAATTGAGTCTTGGCTGGGGCTATATCACTACCCGAGATGGAAATTATGTCCTGTTGTTATCAAATAAACTATATTGATGTAGGCTGAATCAGACAAAAATGCCTTCACAAAAGTTATAACTTATTATCGTAGCTTTCAACTTATATAAATTTTGTAATTTTTTGATATTGGAATTGAGAGATATGAGTTGTACAACTTGGTAGCATGATCATGCATTAGTTGAATTTCTAATGTGCTTAGTCTACAGTATTTGGGGTATAAATTTCAGAGTACTCAACCGAATTGAATAATCTTGGAGTCACTAGAAACTTAAGAGGTAGGAGAGCAATTTTTGAGAATAAAGTACTGCCAAACTATTTCATTTTCATGGTTAGATTGATCATGAACAGTAAACCCGAAGGTATATTCAGGAAAAATCTTAATTGACGAAATGAGTTATGAATTTCGATTTTAATGGTTTTATTGAAGTATAAACTATATAAACCATAAGTATAAATGATACTTATGTGAGTTTGGAAATATGAATGTTTGCGTGATGATAATAATAGAGCAATACCAGGATTGTCATTGAGCACGCATTGTACATATTCCACACACACAATTGTGCATAAAGAAATACTTATAATTGTGCAATTATTAATGTGTGTGTAATGTGTGTGTTGCATAATTTTGATGTGCAGGATAAATGTCCACATTCAGATGTTTGCAAATCTTGGACGAAATTGCTAATATGAAGTGTACAGTGAGTAACCTAGATGATCTCACTTAATTAATTGTTTGTTTTATATTATGTTTAAATTATAGAATGAATGTGATTTGATTGTGATGATTCTGGACAATGAAGGTCCGATGATTCTGATGAATGAATGTGATATTGAAGTGTTACTTGTTTGTGAATGTGAAGAACTAAATGCCTCATGACATAATTGATTGATTATGAGAGATGCATTCCGTACATTTGTCGGACCCCGTTTTCAGAGCCCGACAATCGCATCTGGATAACACACATTTATCAACTATACTTGCATCAAAACTCCCCTTTCTAAGCTCAGCTCCGCTCTTCGAATAGTTGACTAATATGATTGTTGGCCCCCGAAATTTTTGTTAAATTAAGCATAATAGTTTATGGAATAAGCATGAGATTTGAATTTTTGCCTTAGAAAAATTTTTGGGATCATGATAAAATCAATTTTGGAGATTAATTATTTATTACAATGTGAGTAAAATTTTATTTCGCTAGTTAGTGAAATAAATGCATAAGAATGA
>JAOTAY010000007.1:1504346-1522977 GCA_025629805.1 Erythroxylum baracoense | reverse complement strand
TTCATGAATGCATGTACAATTATTTTCATGTGCAAAACCTTCACTATTCACGTGTATTTGTATGTCATATTATGCATAAGCATAAAAAATGCATTTCCAAGCTCTCATTATTCACTCATATTTATTATTTTAACCTCCCAAAGGTAACGGGATGCTACAACACCACCAAATATGCCAATGTCATAGCCGAACATGAGACATCCGAAGGCTACAATGATGCTACAAACAAACACCTGCACTATAAGCTTGGCAGAGAAGTCCTTCCCAGAGGCATAATCTGACATGAATGAAAATTTGGCACAAGCAGAAGAATATCCTTTTTGAAATTGGAGAGAGGTGCCCCAAGGAAGTTTATGGCATGAAATTGGTGAGAAGTGCATCAATAATTTGAATTGATGAGAAGTGCATCAATAGTTAGAGTTAATGAGAGGTGCATCAACAATTGAGGAGAAGTGCTTCAATGGACATTGGAGAGAGGTGCTCCAACAAGACAATTGCAAGTATGAGATTTTGAATCAAGGAAGCATGTTGGAAATTGATTCAAAATAAAATAAAATAAAATTATGTTAATTAATTAAGTTGTGGTCAAAGTAGTATAAGTTAGTTAGAATATAATATTTATGTTGTGATTTAGTGGTAGTATAAGTTAGTTAGAATATAATATTTATGTTGTGATTTTGTAGTGATTTTGCGGGTTGATAATGCCCTGATTTTCTGTATTTTAGTTTCTTTGTGGCCTATATATAGGCACTTTATTTTCAGTTCAACATATGAGTTAAGCTGCAAAGTTGCATCCCAAAAATTTCAACATACCTATCACTGTGTTTTGGCTAAGATTTCAGTACTATGTCTTTGGAATTATTGATGTATTTACTCTTGTTAAACTGCTAGAAATATTTTTACTCAGAGAACTCGACTGGAAGTCATTAATGACAGCAATCTCTTGGTGGTCGATGGCATTTGGGTACTTTCTGAGCTCGATGGTGGTGCAGGTGGTGAACAAAGTTAGTGGAGTTGGTTAGCCAGTATAACTTAAACAGAGACAATCCGAGCTACTTTTATTGGTTATTATCAGGGGTTAGCATAGTGAACTTTGGAGTTTAATTAGTGCGTTCATCATGGTATAGGTACAAGGTGGATATGCCATAAGAAGGAGGCGTTAAGAATTTTAGCTTATTTTAGGCTTTAAAAAATTCCTATTCAGTAGTTAGCCAGTTGTTCCAGTATGTATTGGCTTTACTGGGTTTACACTGTCACTCCTTTTGGTCTAATAAAACAACATAACTGAACTAAATTTATAACCAGTTCGAATACTATGTATCAACGTTGGTTCCTTTTGGATGTTTCTAGTTCTATGAGCTACAATTGTTTTCTACAGATAAACTTGCAAATGATAAATTTCGAAATCCGCCTTGTTTTTAGGAATATGTTGAAACTTCTTTATTCCTAAGACATGACACAGTCCAACAAAGCCTTCCAGTGGTCAAGTGATCAAACAAGACAACTAAGTTAACATTAGCAAACAATTTTGCTATTGACGCTCCTGAATTCTTGGTAGAATCGACAATGACCTCGCGACGGTGGTGAAAGGAATGTTCTTAACGGCATTGAATATTGCTTGGAATGCGGAGAATTTAGTCGATGCAACTTTTGAGGTGCTCCTGATAAGCTTTGGATACGCATTACTAGAGCTATGTGGTTTTCTAGGAAATGATTTAAACCCTGTTGAAGAACAAGAATTTGGATCATCAACGAGGAAATCTTTCAGCACTCGAGGCTCACCCTCGACTGCAAATTGCTTTCCTTTTTTAGAATATATACTTGAACATGAATCATTAGGAAAGACCATGGTTGTGAGAGCAGGAAAGTGACTGATTTTGACACACAACTTAGCAATGGAGGAAGCTAAAAAAGCTAAAGAGACGACAGAGATGAAAGGAGTCAAGTGGGAAGGTGAACTAGTAAAATCCGAACTAGATCATTCCCCTCAAACCAAAAGGAAACCATCATTTTTTTATATTATTAAATAATAAAATAATTACTTAAAAAACAAATCTCGTAATTAATAAAAACTTTAATTTGACGTGACTCGTCACGTCAAATCCGTTAATTAACATCCGGCTATTTTTATAATAAATTAAGAGTTGGAGCATTTTGACATCACTTCTTAATGTTTGAGCTAGTGTTGCAAAATTGAGTAAATTTGAAGCTATTTTTTACAATTATCCTTAGAGTTTGATCTTGCCTTATTCACTACAATAATCTATCTTTTTTTTTTCAGAATTCATGATTTTAACCACTAATGATTTAATTTAATGCAATCTTCACTTTTCACCTCCTAAAATAAAACAAAATTAATTTTCCTAAAATATGAGTAGTCAGCCAAAGCAGTAGCTAAGAATAAAACAACTAGAAAATAAACTAGATCCAAATTAAAAAAATCCCCTAGAACCTTTTTCCTATTCTTGAATTTATCTTAATTTAATATTTAATCCTAAGTTTTTAGACCTGTTGGAATTTCAAAGTTTCAACTATATTTTTTTCCCAAGCTAATATATTTCTTAAGTTAATTTTAAAATATTTTCTATAATAATTAATGAAAATTTTTAATAAATTTTTAAATATTATTTTTATAATTTATTTATAATTATTAGTTATTAATTACTTATTATTAATTGAATTTTGAATTGATGATGTCGAAAATAATTTTTAAAATATTAATTTTTTTACTTGGGAAGGATGATTGTGTAATCTTTTTTCGAGGATAAGATAAAATATTCATTTTAAAAACTATTGAGTATATAAAAGCATTTTAGAATTCATTTATTTGAATTAATTTTTATAAATAAAAAATTATCCTTGACAAGAGTCGGATTTGGTTTACACTTAAAAATATCACTAGTTCGCTTACAAGCAATTCCAAGAACACTAAAAATCTTTGCATATTTCACAGGAAATTTCTTAGACGATGGCATGTTTCCCAAATGAAGCTGTATATGATTGTTATACAACGCGCAACATAGTTTTATCTTAAAAGATCGATTAGACATCGTTTTTATGCCTAATAATTACACATAAGTATAAGAGCAAAGAAATAAATCTCTCCTATGACTTAAGAAATTTGAAAATTTTCTTAATCTTTAAATTTTTTGAATATTTCTTCTAACTTTTAATTTTTTTAGAAAATTTTCTTATCTTGGACTTTTTTTTAAAATGAAATTTTCATTACTATAAACAAGGCTAAAAAACAACATTACAATGATTTCTATGTTGCTAGCCTATATACAAGCATTATAGCTAAATATACAAAAAAGGAACCTACGTTACAAGGAATAATTCAAAATTAGCATAGTATCAAGTTAAAATTTCCATCTAGATATCATGTTAGGAGAAAGTGAGCGTTGCAAATTTTTAGCAAAGATTGCTGTTCGAATCCAATTAATAATTTTGTCAGCTAGCTGATACTTTCCTTCTTATGAGTTGGTAAATCGTTTGTTGTTTCTCTCCTTCCACAGAGTGTAGATGATAGCGGTGAGAGCTACTTTATAGAATATAGCATTTAACATCCCCTGCTTAGAGCTTCGAATGCCCCAGTTCAAAATACGATCCCAATCATATATATAGTTGTTACCTAGAATCATATGTAAGATCTTGCTCCATATTGCTTTCGAAGAATGTACAATGGAAGAAAAGATGGTCTCAATCTTCCCCTTCCATCTTACAAAATACATAGATGGTATCTACATTTCCTTGCCTTTAAATCATAGTCTTCTATTTTTAATAGCTAGCCATCTGATCATAGAGGCTTTAGGATTCAAAGAGTGTTTCTAAAGAAGGTTATACTAAAGGACATTAGTTGAGTAGTGGGTGAAGAGCAAATGGTAAGATTTATTAGAGAACTTACCACTTGGATTGAGAGTCCAAGTGATAACACCATCATTTTCCACATCATTAAGTTCAAGGAAAAGATTTATAAGAGAGTTAAATCCTCTGAAACTTTAAGACTAAAAGGAATTCTATTAATCAAATGCAGAATCTCCTTATTGCAAATAACTGGGCTAGAATCTAGCCAATTATCAAACCAAAGCCAAGTTTTTTCACCATTGTCAATCCTATATGTGATACAACGATAAATAGAGCTCCTTAGTCCCAATATCTAAAGAGAACTCCCTCGAACTAGTAGACTACAAAAAATTGATGTTTTGAGGTGATATTTATGGATCCAATTGATCCAAAGTGTTGGTTGATCTATATAGAGCCTCCAAATTTGTTTGCACATTAGAACCTTTTATATAGTAGTATTAGAATAATCCCAAGTCCTCCAAAAACTTCTTTGGGATAGTAATCTCACTCCATTTAATCTTTTCCTTTTTAGCATTCTCTGTTTTGCCTAACCATAAGAATGCTTTCATAATCCTTTCTATCTCTTTAGTAACCATTTTAGGCAATGCAATATAGATCCAGTATAAATGTAAGATGTTTAAGACTGAAATAATAAGAGTAAGTCTAGTAGTATAAGATAGAAATCTATTTTTCCAAGCAATGATTCTAGATTTAATCCTTTCTATTAGAGGCAAGCAATCATGATATTTCGGCTTGGAAGATGTGATTGGTACACCTACGTAGCAAAAACGTGTTGAATGAACGTTTAAACTAGCTACTCTTCTTAATTCAGTAATATTACTGACAACTATAGATATGTAAAGGCTACACTTCTTAGTGTTAGGTTTCAAACCTAACCACTTCTCAAATATGTTTAGAACATTCATCAAGAATATAATAAGGATGGATCCCACAAAGAAGCATGAGAACATCCGCATACATTAGATGAGTCAGGTTCATTACACTACATTTATAGTGAAATTGGAATCTTCTTTTGAATGAGATCAACTGACTTATCAATCTTGACAAGCCTTCTATTATAAGAGTGAATAAATAAGGAGATAGAGGATCTCCCATCGAATCTCCTAAGTAGAATTTGAAAGGCTTAGTTGTAATACCATTCACAAGCACACTTAGAGAGGGGGATACAAGTCATTATCCAATTAACAAATCGATGAGGTAATTGCAAAGCTTCAAGGCATATTTGTATAAACCTCCAATTAACTGGGTCGAAAGCTTTAAAAACATCAATTTTAAGTAGATAGCTTATGATATTTTTTCATAAGCTATAGTCCTTCAACAATTTTTATATAAGAAGGATATTATCCCCTATGTTTCTGTCAAGAATGAAAGCCCTTTGTGTAGAATTAATGATTCTTGAGATAGATCTAAAGTCATTCATCCTCTAAGGAGTTTGCTTCTTGGGTATTAAGCATATGTAAATATTATTAACTTCTTAAAGCATTTTGTAGGAGGTAAAGAATTCCAATACTACCTCAGTGAAGAGCTTGCTTATGACTTCCCATGATTTTTGAAAAAACAATGCAATAAACCCATTAACCCCAAGCAATTTTGAAGGATGGAGGCTAAACAGTACCCTCTTGATGTCATGCTCACTAAATAGAGATACCATATATTCCTTGATTTCTTAATTAATAGAACAATCAAAGAACCGTAAAACATTTAGACTTGGCTCAGTGGAATCAAAAGTGCCCATAAGCTGTATAAAGTAGTTTCTGGTAAGGTCCTATAAGCTATTTAGATCAGTATATTCAGTCGCACTACTATCTTGAAGTGCAGATATTTTATTGACATTCCTCCTAGCAAGTAAGGAGGAGTGGAAGAATTTCGTGTTGGAGTCCCTTTCTTTTAACCAATGAAATATAGCCTTTTGTTTGAGGATAGAGTTATGAAGACTGAGGGCATTCTGGTACTTTTGTAGTCTTCTTACCTCAACCAGTCTATATTCTGTGTTATGGGGGGATTCATAGCAATTTTTTGGTTCTTCAATCAACTTCTTCTTAAGAGTGTTTAAGTTCTGATTTCTCCCATGCATAAAGCTTTTAAGGGCGATCTTCACCATTCTTAATTTTGCATCATCTGATAGGATTTAAAACCCTCAACTTCATGATTCCAACATTTGTGGACTATTTCTAAGAAACCATCCATCTGTACAATACCATTGAAGAACCAAAAAGGAGATCCTACAATTATTCTTTCAAAAATTCTTTGCACCAACATATAAGCGTGATCTGACATCAGATTTTCTCCAAAGTGCATAAAGGAGTTGGGAAATTAGGTTAGCCAGACTAAGTTAGCTAGTTATCGATCTAATTTTTTTCCTTATGATAAGACTTACTTGCTGATTAATGGTCCAAGTGAGTAATATACCTGTTGAATTCAAATCAACCAAATCCATGTTTAATAAGAAGCTAGTGAGTTCCCTTGTTAGTCCAAGATTGAACCTTCTTCCTCCTTCTACTTCAGATAAGTTTAATAAGCAGTTGAAATCCCTAACAGCAAGTCAAGGATGTTGAATACTATATTGTTAATGCTGTAGGTCCATCCATAGTTCACTTCTTTGAAAGTCAAAGTTAGAAGCATAGACAAAGGATAAGTCAAAAACAATTGTCATACCTCTGTATTGACATTGTAAATGGATATACTGATCGATTTCTTCCACTACCTGTACTCCAATAATATTCAAGTTGTAGAGACATATAATATGACCATTATAGTGTGCATTATGATTGGAAATAAGCTTCCAGTCCATATCAAGAAACTTATAACCCAATAGGCAAAGATGATCTTTAAGTTTTGTTTTAAGAAGACCAACAATGCAAGGCTTCTTCTCCCCTCACCGTGTCTTTCACAAGGGACTTTTTGAGAGAATCATTTAGCCCTTTAGAATTCTAGACTAGGATTGTCATGGTTGGGGGAGTCCCCTTTGTTTTTAACTTTCTTCTTCCTCACCAATTTTCTCTTGGGATTATTTTTCTGTACCCGAAATGCCTCATTTGTTATTTAAGTTGTAGGTTCTATTTCATAAGCAACACCATTTGCCCTAACATTTTCAGTAGCGCCCTATTCGGTTTCTATACTCACAGCTATAGATGATACATCCCTAGTAGTCTCCATACCCTGAACATGGAGTTCAGTTGAGTCCTCAGCTCTTTCAGGTGGAGGATTAATTACTGTTTTATCTAGAGAAGTTGGTGTCTGCTCTGTTGTTAACTTAGTAATTCTAGCACTAATATCAGCTATTTTACCTCCTTAATAACCAAATTCACATTGCTACTTGCATCTATTACTATCATTGTTTTGTTCTCCGAATGAGGAAAGTCTACAATCAAGGGGTTAATATAAGTATTAAACTGACAAACCTGATCATCCCCCTTATCATTTTCAATAGCAATCTATTGAGAATCTTCTTCTCTCACTAAAGGTTGGGGGTTGTGGATACTAATGGGAGATCAATTCTCTTCATCACCTACTTCAACAACTTCAGTTGCTACTTGCTCACGTGAAACATTTATAGGTTCAACAACCATTAACTCCTCATGCTAGGCAGATTTGAAAGTTCTACTAGTGGGGACCCATTTCTTAGAGGTGTTAATCGGCTTTTAGGGGTAGGAGATATGAATGTCAGACTTCTCTAATTCACCTGTATAACTCAATCTTAAGATAGGCAATTTATTAGACAATGTAGAAGTTCTAGGTATTTCAATACATACCTTAGCATAGCAGACCCTCTCTATACTTACAGTTTGACGATCCATGTAAAGAGGCTTTCCCAAAGAGATAGCCAAAAAGCTCAGCTCCTTAATTGTTCAAAACTCCATCTGAAGATTGTGGAATTGAACCCACAATAGAAGCACGACAATGTTGTCCCTATCAAGCTCTATGCCTAGCCTCCATTTTTTTATGAACATCGGTTGATCCCCAATATGCTAGGGTCCCATTTCAACAAGTTCATCTAAATTGGAAGCTTCAGAGAACATAAATAAAAACATTCCTTCCTCCATTAGCATAACCTTTTCTAGTCTCTTTTTACTCCAAAGTGATTTTGCCCATGCATTCACTATTGGAAACGTAGGGCATTTAGACCAGAAACTAATGAAGGCTGTGAACCAAGCCTTCATGCCTGCTTAAAGGAGCTCCATTGGAGGTGTGATGATGCAATCTTGATTCATGTTTTGATAATGCTTCAAAGCTCCTTTGTGGTGTATCTTCAAAAAAATTTGTCCCCAGCCTCCAACTAGACGAAGCTTTATTGTCCTCAGTTTAGATTTAGTTCCAATGTGTTGCTGCCAGCTTTCACTATAAGAGACTCTCTGGAAAGTGAAAGGAAGTCCTCCTTTAAAAATGAGGGTTCACTTTGCTCCATAATGGAAGGCCTGAAGAAGGCCTGTTGTTAATGTAGAGGTCGCTACCACCATAAACTAGTCGAGTAAGGAGTGGGGAAGAGTGATTTCTAAAAGAGGAAGGGGCAGAAAGATAGTAAAGGTAGCGACAGGTCAGTACATAATCGTAGAGAGAGAAGTCCTAATTCAAAGTTGTATAAAAAAGTAATGACAAAATACATTATATATGAATATTACACTTGTAATAATCAAATGTTACTTATATAACTATTCAACCTATCTCTTAAACTAGAATTGATTCAAACTAATAATTTATTATAATTATTTTAAATTATTGAAGTCGAGTTAAAATTTAATTTTAATTTAATTTAATTTATTCAGGTTGAGTTTAAGAACTAAGTTAGGTCATCGTATTAGTAATATTTGATTAGTCTATGTCCGATATTCATACCGTGTATATTTCATCATTATTTTTAAAATATAAGACAAGGAGTTTTTCTAAAAAGCTAAAAATTAAAGAGCTTTTTTTCTAAGAATTTTGAAAATTAGGAATTGTTTTCAAATTTCTTTTAAATTATAGGGAAGTCTATGTCTTTAACTTAAGTATAAAATCTTATATGCTTTTAGCTATGTAACTGTTCAATTGCATGTATGATTCAGGTGGGAGTCGCCCTACTGTAGATGTTGAAGGGCACTTTGCAGTAGGTGCTTCTAGTGTTAACCACTGAAAGTTTGGTTCAAATGGGAAATCCATAGGAGAAGATCTCTTTTTGCCATTAAAATTGGAGGAGTATATTAATATTATTTTGTAAAAATTAGTAATTGTTGAGATGTCAAGTGTAAGTAGGAATTTCACATTAGAAAGAGATGAAATTAGTGAGGGACATATAAGTAGAAAAGACCTATAAACCTAATGTATTAAGGTTTTGAGTTAAAATGTGGTTTCAAAGCCCATGAATATGTTCCCTTACTAGCCCATGATGTAGATCTCTCGTGAAAATAGACTCTCCAGGTCCAACAACCATAGAATCTAACTATCATCTCTATACTCGAAGATAGATTGTTGTAATGAGACTTCGAATACACCTTCCACACATAAGATAGGAAATCAAATATATTGTAAATCAAAAAATCATAATTACACTCATTATTATTATTGTTAATATCATATAAATTGTTCGTGAATTTTTTAAATTATTTGTTTAATTATAAAAATTAGATCATATAATTAAATAAATTACAAGTGGAATTGGATAAGAAGCTTATACGGATATACGGCACCTTATGAGCTGCCTACTTCAATTACAGGGACCTTTGACTTGATCTGCTTTGAAATTGTAGCAAACAGAAATTGATAAACAATCAGAGGTTTGTCGGCGATGCTTCCTGAGTTGTTCCAAGTTTCCATGCAGAGAAAATGTCAAGGTGCTGCATTCTAATCTTCTCGACCGTATTGTTTATATTTGCTTTTGTACTGTAGTCATTTGTTGAAGAAAGCGGACGCTGCCAGCAACTGGCATGATTTTACCTGACTTGAATTATCCTATTCTAAACTGGGAAATGTATGATAGTTTTCGAACTGAAATGATTTTGCATGATTCAAATAGTACGAAACCATGTTGAGGCTCATCTCAACCTTCTCTTTTGCTCTAGAATTGAAACAAATACAGAGTTTGAATCTCTTTTCGTTTTTGTTTTTGCTAGGAAGTCTGGAGTAAAATTTAAGCAGACTTAATAAGTAAGATGAAGTCAGATTACCGGCGCAGATTATGGTGCTTTGGAAGGATAATGACCTTATCGAAACAGATCAGGCACTTGGACCACATCATCAAATCAAAACAAAGGTGATTGTCAATATTGAGGTAGTAATGGTTTTGATTAGAGATTGAGGCACAAGATCATGTTCCTCTTTATGGTTGGGAGGCTATCACCTGGAAGTTTAAGCTTGTCATTTAACGGAACTCGAGTAGAGTACCTGAAACATGAGTCAAGAACACTTGTAGATTGATTGATAATGGGAACTCATTTCCATTTTACATAGACGCTTTCCTTCAGTGACAAGAAGCTAAAGAAACACAAAAATTGCACAAATTATAGAAGCCAACCACGACATCAACTTGTAAACAAATGCAAAGCATCACTTCTCTGTGAATTTGAAACCGCGATTCATTCCTACATGGATGCTTATTTCTGCATGCTTAGTTAAACTACTTTCAAGAATTAGCAAAACCTGCCAAACAGGTTAATACTTCTACCAGTGCCCTGTTCTTCTTCTTCCTTGTCTTCTCTTAGAAATTGGAATAGGTGGGATGCTCTGCTCATGCCTGAAGAAGTTGTCAGGATCTACCTTCGTCTTCACTTGTACCAACCTGTAGAAGTTACCCTTGAAGTACTTGCAACCCCAAGCTGTTGCTTCTATGAAGCTTGTGTTACCGTTCTTGTTCATGCCTAAATCCAAGTCCCTGTAGTTGACATACGCAGTTCTTGGGAACATTGAGGCGTAAGGTGCCATGTAATTGTAAAAGTTTCTCATCCACTCCATATGCTTTGCCATTTTCTGTGCTCCGTCCTGCCAATTGGTCAAGTATTGGACTTTGAACAAAACACCCTTTCTGTGAGGGAAAGGAATTGCAGACTCGGGAATCTTGGCCATCATTCCACCATAAGGATTCCATATCATGAGAGGACCCTCCTCTTGTAGCATCCTTTTCCATAGCCCCTCAAGCCCTGCCTCAGGAATTGGCTGTTTGACAAAATCAGACTTGGCCTTGAAATAATTCTTGAATAGAGACTTCCCCTGAAGCAGAACATCAGCAGACGCATTACTTGGGAAGCCAGCAATATACAGCACAGAATTGATCCAAGTAGTCTGTACACAATCCTTTGGTGTCAAACCCAGCTCAGGGAAGCTGCGTTTCATGACCTGGAGAAGTCTTTTAGCATCACCAAGAAACAAGGCATTATAGGAAGTTGCAACAGTTCTTTGAGCTCCAGTTCCACCAGTTGTAATAAGGACCCTGATAAACAAATCCTCATCAAGATTGGCAGCAACCTGTTGCCATCTATACAGCAACTTAGTGGCACCTTGCGCTAATGTCTTTGTAACTGTAAAAACTGTGACAGTTGGTGGCACAGGAACCAACTTTATTTTCCAAGCAACAATGACTCCGAAACTCCCTCCTCCACCACCTCTAATTGCCCAGAAAAGGTCCTCACCCATGCCTTTGCGATCAAGAACTCTGCCTCGTGCATCAACAATGCGAGCGTCAACGACGTTGTCAGCACCAAGACCATACTTTCGCATCATAGAACCATAGGCACCACCTGTGATGTGCCCACCAACACCCAAACTGGAGCAAAGACCCATTGGGAAGCCGTGAACTTTGCTTTTCTCATATATTCTGTAGTAAACTTCACCGATAGTGGCACCAGCTTGAATCCAAGCAGTGCCAGCGGCAATATCGACATTAACAGAACGAAGCTTGGAGAGGTCGAGAATAACAAAAGGTGTTTCAGTTTCCGAAGCATATGAGACACCCTCATAGTCATGACCTCCACTACGGATTCTGAGCTGAATTCCAAGCCTCTTTGCGCAAAAAACCGCAGGTTGGACGTGAGATTCGTAAGCAGGAGTGAAGATAAACGAGGGTTTTGTGACAGAAGGCAACAAATATCTAAGGTTTTGAGCGGTAGATTCTAGGACAGAAGAGAATGAAGAGTTGTCTGGAGTATAAATGTTAGAGGAAAATGGAGTTGATGAGAGCCTAGAAGAGAAGGAGAGACAACGAAGGAAGCTGTCTTTCATCGGAAACGACAGCCCCATTGAAGAAGATAGTAATAGGAGAATTGAAAGAAGAGAAACTTTAGGAGAAGCCATGTTTGATGTTTCTCCGTTTGCCTCGGTTTTGAGTCGAAGAATTAGAGGTGCAGAGTTTTCTTATAGCAGCGGGGGATTATTAGCTGATGACTTTGCATTGATCTAACCATAACGTCACACCGGGGCAATATCTATAATTTTGATCCAGTCACGTTTGTTAGCAGTAAAATTCTTAATAAGCATATGTCCTTAATGACAGTTGCAATTAGTCCTCTTAGAGGGCACGGGATTCACAGTAAAAGATGTTGTCTGAAAAGGAAGGTCACATCTTAAACAGCACCTAAGATGTGATCTCATTTACTATGTTCTTTGATCTTGGAAACTAATTAATTGTTAGGAAAAGTTTAGATGAAAAGGCCGAGTCAGGTCAAAGTAAGACGGCCCAGTGTTGAGTTCAAAGTTGAAACGAACACATTCAGAAGCACAACCATCGAGGCATGCGGGACGATATTTCCTTTGCTTTTGCCCCTAACTACCCATCAAGTTGCTTCAATAATGCCCGAGTGTAGCCATTAATGTTCACACTGTTGTAAACATCACCACTCCAATTTGCCATACCCTAATCACACGTCTAATCAACGATTTTCAAACTCTCATAATTTCTACTGTTTGCATTCTAATTTCTAAGGTTGAGATGTTCTTCTTTTATATAAGAAATTGCTTGGATTTATTATGTTTTTCCTTTTATACGATCGTTGCCTATTGCAAAAAATTATAATTGAAATGATATTTCAAATGACTTTGAAGGAAAATATGGATTAAGTCATTGTTTATATAAAAATTCGATTGGACATTACCTTGCTTCAAAGCAGCCAATCTAGAAGCACCTTTATATATTTCATAAAATTTTCCTTTTTTTTATTTATCCCGATTATTAAATAAAGTTAGTTGAAAAATAAACGTGAAGAAAAGTAGTGCTTAGTGTATAGAATTATTTCAAACAATACAACAACTTTTAGTATAAATCTCGTTAACACGTAAAGTTTGAAGTTCTCCCCAAGAGCGTTAAGAGGAGAAATGAAAATGTTATCCCCGAACTAGTTCGAGGGGATAACTTCCTCAAACATTTGAGCCCTCGCGAAGAGAGTTTGAGGGGGTAACGAACAAAAAAAAAAGCCCTCCCAAAATTTATCTGGTATAGATTGTCATGAGTATCAATAATACACAACTTTGTTCTCGATTAATTAAGAGACTCTTTTTAAAAGTATTATTTGGAACAATCTTAAACTCAAACAAGAGACAAAAGTTTAGGACAGAAAGATTAATCGGGAAGACGAGAGAGATAAGAATATACTTCCTCCCACGTATGATGCGATCGTGAAATATTGAATCTTATTATTAGACTGTAAATTTAATAAATATTTTAATTAGCTAAAATTTACTATCAGCTATTAAAATTAAGTTGAGAAAAAGACCTGGCAGTCATGAAAACAATTAATATATCTACCTAGCCATTGACTACATAGTGAATTGGAAAGAGGTGCATGTTACTATCAATCAGACTATGTCCTCCGTGATAGCCGACCATAGTCCTACTAGTTTAGCTATTATTGATTTGAATGAAGCAATTGACATTGACTGCCACTGCTTAAAGCGACTGTTTTTGCCCAAGTAAACCATACTCCCTATACGTTGAGACACATTAGTGAAACTTTAACTACACAATATCTTACCTTCCGGACGATGGATTCAACTTTGATGGTGCTCAAGTTAAAACAACCCAACCATAACGTCAAGCTTATGTAATACATATGGCTACTTTTACAAGCAAAATAACACATTTTTTATTACTTACACCTATTAAGATTTCATTTTTCACCAAAGTACTTAGTCTTTATATTTAATTTTGAAACCATTTCATCTTTATAATCGAGTGCTAGTTGCCATCCCACCAAAAACAATTTAGACTGTTACATTGTAGATGTCTCTAATTAAAGCAAAAAATCAACATATATAATAAAATACATCATTAATGTACATGATCTTAGGAACAAATAAAGGCTAATTATAGGAGATTAGGTGACTAAGGCTTGGTTTGGGAGATAACATGCTGAAATAATAAGTACTTATTTTCAATAAACACTTATATGTTTGGGATTGCTGTTTTGATAACTGCTGAAATGTGAAAATAGGTGTTTAGCAATTGCGGTTACGGTTGCTCAAAAGAGATAAAATGACTAAAAAGTTCATTAATTTAATAAACTATTAATTATTATATAAATAATTAAAAAATATATTATAAGTCATATAAATTCAAGTTATAAATATTAAATTATTAAATTAAAATAAGAAAATATAAATAAAATAAGTTTAGTAAATAAAATATTTCATCTTATTTAAATACTAGTGGCAAAAACTTCCTTCTATTAATTAAGTAAAGGTATAATGGAAAATACTAAAATATCATGAAGTTATTATTGGAAGGTAAAATTTTCACTACATAAGCAGTTCCTACCGCAGCCCCTTTCTGTTTATCTATTTCTACGGTGGTACTGTAGTTTTCTTCAACCTGTAGTTGTCGGCCGTTAATCTAAATGTGTGACTGTGTTTAAAAACTACGGTGGATAAATACTTATTCTCACCATACCACAAATCTAAATGCAACCTGAGAGAGATTGTACGATGATATAAGTTAACAGCTTAGTCTAGAAGATCAATAAGAGTGGCCTGAAGAACTACTATTTCTTTACCATCTGTCAAACCCGAATACGGGGAAGATGGTCAAAGTAAAAATTGTGCCGCATAAGGCGCCATCAGGCCCCGCTTAATTTGTTCCTCGAATACGGTGAATGAGTGCCTCCTTATCAACACACCAAAAAAACCAATTCAAATCATAAGCATCTACGTTTGTCGGTTGACGCATATTGTTGATGTCAAGTGTTTCAACGTCGATCACCTACTCCGCACACGACCTCTTCTTCTTCTTCATACGGTACACATATATATAAATAGTGGTCCAATATCTTCCATTGCCATAGTCTACAAATCCTGCACATGCCAATCTTGTTTACCACTTTCCAATCCATCCAGTGGTTTATATCCAACATCATGAAGTACTAACATTTATGGCTTATAGTAATTCAACCACTGCCATGATGAAGCACAAATTCAGATAGTTAAAAGTGTTGTTTAAACTGTGTCCACTAGTACTAGTTGCTGGAATTTTATAACTCAAAAGTTAAAGTTATTCTAATTCTAAACTAAGTGGATGAGTTTATTGTTGTACGTAACTGCCATTTTTTTCCAACTATAAGATTCCCTTCAAACCTAGAATATGGTTCTTTCCCCAGTAAGATCACGCAGTATAATATATGAGGCACTTTATCATGGCTTCGTTAAAGCAAACAATTGCAGTTCAGAGTAAGTAGACAACCCTCCTGATGTGTCAAGCTATCAACCATTTTATCATTACCACTACGGACGAGGGAATTAATGGTTTGCTTGGATGCTTATGATAATATTTCCATCAGTCCCCTTGGGATTCAAAGGAGTGATGATGAGAGTTTGGAAACTTATAGAATGGTTAAAAATAGAAACAATGGGTGAATTTTGGGCTTGAGACATCACCAACACGTGTGACTACCTATCAATAGGTCAGTTAGACAAAGAATTTAGATCGATCAATGGTTTTTTTGAGCTAGACATATATTGGGAGGTTGTCCAAGGTAAGTGATTGATTAAGTGCTCGACAAGTTGATGTTTAATTGAGAGTGTTTCAATTAGTTTATAGAGATATTTGAATATGTTTTAAATATAAATAAATCAGGTATAAATTGTGGGAAGAACTACTGATAGGATCTAAAACTTGTTTTGAGTCGATTTGATAACACTTATATTGTATATAAATATGATATAAACTCTGGGTGATAGTTAAGCTTAGGTCCGGTCTAGTTTGAACAAGTTTCGGGTCAAGTTTGAATTTTTATTTATAAAATTTGTGGACTTTAGGCTAGGTTTGAGCTAAGATTGTCTAGTTCAATTCGATTTCAAATTTCAAAATTTTAAGAAAACGACGTTATTTCATGAGTAGGATGATGTCATTTATATTTTTAACTTTAAAAAATAAAATATAGGTTGAATCAGATTTAGACTTTTCGGACCTGATCACATTCGAACTTGAGTTGTATGATTAGTGCTCAATCAAATTTTGGACCAAGCTTAAGCTTAGACAGACCTAACCCAACCTGACCCATTGTCAAGATTGATTTGTTGTGAAATTAAGAAAAGAACTTTTATATTATATTTAAGTAATTGAAAGAATAATTAAATTATTGAAAATTAGTCTTGACTCATAATCAATAAAATATTTACAATGCTCCTTTTCACTCTAAGAAAAAAGTAGTATAAAATTTCATCTTTACCCGAAGATATTTATAAATTCCTCCTTACCTATTGAAATAGATATAATAAATTTTCAAGTAAATATTGATAAATAAATAAATAATTATATGACCAAAACAGTATAAATTAATTTTAAAATTATTTTCTATTATTTTTATTGGTATTCTGATTATTGTATAATTTTCCTAGTTAGATTTTTCACAATTTTAAGTAATTCATTTATTAAATTTTTAAACAAGTCAAAGATTATACATAGACAATTCCCCGCGAAAGCCAACCAGTATTTTAAAAAAGCATTAGTCAAGTCTAATCAAACTTTCCGGAAAGAGGATTTAGAAATGCTAGCCTTACAACAAACGCAAAAGAAGAAGAAGCTTTACAAACTGTTCTCTTTACAAGTAAAGGTGAATCAAAACCATAGACAATGTTGGCTTAGGTAGTGCAGGATTGCCAATATAATACCAAGTCATCGGTGACTTCTTCATTTACATCGAGTTTCAAAGATTCTAGCTGCCCCGTCAGCTAAGTAAAGAAACTCGTATGGTTTTTTCTTCCTTTATTCTCAAATAAAACATTCTAGAGCAGTAAAAGACATGGACTAAGGAGATATGATCAAACTTCAAAGTATGAACTCGACCAATTCATGACCTATTTCTACGGTACAATTGATTATTTTGCAACAATTAATTTAAAGAATTAATTGTCAAAATTTCGAACCTGTTGACATATTCTTTATTTCAATCCAACAACTCTGTTTTATTTTAGTTGTTCTAAACTTGTATGATATAATCAAACTTTTGTATCGTTCATAATCAAGTTATTAAAAGTTTTAAATATATATTTTAACTTGTTTTAATTTTTTACAAGGCAAAATTACAGTAAGTTTAACTTGACTACATAAGATAGATGTTAGTTTCCATCCTACAGTTAATCGATTGGTTGTAGATTTTGTAACATAATTAATCAAAGATGTTCTTTATCTTATGCATATTTGTTTAATTAACATACATATAAGATAAAGTTTATGAGATAAATATATTTTGCAAATAAATTATGACAATATTATAATTATGAGATTTATATTGCATTTACATATTATCTGTACATTATTCCTAGTTATTAACTAGGCATTAATAGAGAGTAAAGACTAGCAAACATTATGTTTCTTTTCTATGAAAAAAGTAGTCAATTTCATTTACTGAAGTATGAAGATTTTTTTTTAGAATTTAAAAATTCATTAAGGAGAAAAGAAGTTTAGTGTACACCTATGGAGAGGGACCCTCCAACGTGAGATAAAACGACAAAGATAACACTAAAGAACACATAAGAACAAAATGACAACGTTGAGAACCAATTTGGGAGAGGTTGTGCGATGACATATCCGTAATTCACTACAAGAAAATCACTGAATAGCGGTTGAATATTACCGACGGAAACAAATCCGACGCTATTTACCGAATACGACGTTGTTTTCGAATATAGCGACGGAAAAATAAATCATTCGGCAAAACTGGAGGGAAGGAATTTCGGGCAAAATCTCCGACGGCATATAGCAACGACTAAGCCTATGGCGTCGGCAAAAATTGCGGGAACTATTCCTGCAATGTAATTGTGTCAGATATATACCAACGAAACAATTTCCGTCGGTATATTTACCGACGGAATAGGAACATCCGTCGGAAATAAATGCGGGACTGTAGTAAAATTATTAAGCAACTTTATTTAGCGACGGAATTTATGTTCCGTCGCAAAAGGAAACTGTTGTAAAGAGACAGCTAGGAAACTTAAATATAGACGGAATAGATATTCCGTCGGTAAATCCAAACGTCATCGCTTGGATGAAGACGAGTGATAAACTTGCGTCGTCGTTTTTTTGAAGACGACGATATAAATCGTAGAATACCGACGGAATTAGTGTTCCGTCAGTATTTAAGTATCCACCGCCAAGAATTACCGCTCTTTTAGTGATGGAATTTGTATTCCGTCGCTAAATGTTGGCAAGTTTAACCTAGATTACCAACGGAATTAGTATTCCGTCGGTATTTGAGTTTTCACCGCCACGATTTACCGCTCTTTTAGCGACGGAATTTATATTCCGTCGGTACATGTCGGCAAGTTGAGTCTTGAGGACGACCAAGGAAACCTAGATTATTGACAGAATGTACAT
>JAOTAY010000007.1:1449865-1484663 GCA_025629805.1 Erythroxylum baracoense | reverse complement strand
TCAAGTGCATGCATCAGTTTTTAGTGTTTGAATATAGATTTGATTTGTTTGAGTTGTGATGAGCTGAAATGGAAGTAAAAGAATTGGTTTAAGTGTGATATGTCTTCATTGAATAAGATGGAGGTGAGAAAATCTGGAAAATGAAGTATGCTTAGGTCAAAGTTCGCCTTGGCCAACTCAGGGGTTTGCCGTGACGAACTTGTAAGATGTCATGCGAACTTTTCCTCTCTGGAAAAGTTCGCCGCGGTGAACTTTCCAACTCAAAACATGCTTCGGTATTTTGGGCATAACTTTTTATGTAGTTATCCGAATGGAGTTATTTTTAATTTTGATTAAACTAGAAGCATAAGGATACAAAGTTGATGAGGAGATTAAATTCTAATTCTATCTGTAGGAATTTTAGAATCTGATTGGAATTTGAGGTAAGAATTCTGTTGAAGCTTAAGAACAATCTGAAATCTTTTGATTATAACTTTTAGTATACTAAACCAAATTGAATAAACTTGGTTTCATTGGAAACTTAAGATAAAGAGGGAAAACTTTTTAGAAGGACGTAGTACCTAATTACCTCGATTACCTGACAAGAATAATAGAGCAAAGTGCACCCAAAAGTTGGTTGTGAAATAAATATGGAATGAGGATTTGAGTATGTTTTTGCATGATTGAGAATGTAACAAGATTAAGGATAAGAAACCCAGAATTTGTCATAAACATGCATCATACATATTCAGTATATATGAATGTTCATAATTGAATTCATGATTGTGTACAATAATAATATATGTTTATATTAAATGTTTTAGAGGAACCCATCGAGCGACCGATTCCAGATATTACCGGGACATCGAGGCAATAAGCAATAAAGAGATTTGTAAGTAATCTTATATGGTAATCTTTCTAAGTAATTTTAGAGGGTAAATTTTGTTAGAAATTCAGTAAGCAAATTTTGACAGTTTTGCTTTGACTATTTTTGTTGCTATTGATTTGGATCATTGAATGATTTGCAAAGCTGTAAATATGTGATATGCTTGAATGATTTTCAAAGCTATAAATATGTTAACTGAATTTCAGACATCTTTGTTTTGATTATGTTAAGTCCTAGTTATGGGTAAATAGGCATGCCTAGAAGGGTTTGTAGCTGCTTCTGTGACACTTCGGTGTCTTCTGTTATTGACACTTTGGTCTCTTCTGTTATTGACACTTCGATGTCTTCTGATATTGGCACTTAGGTGTCGACACTTCGGTCTCTTCTATGACACTTTGGTGTCTTCTGTTATTGACACTTCGGTGATAAGACTTCAGTCTCTTCTGTATAAGTCCCGTTACCTACTTCTGTAAATGGATTAGTAGTTATCTGGTTTTATGATTCTGACATATGTTTGATTATGACTTAAACCTTATTGTGTTCTGATTCTGAAGGGTTTATACCCTCTTGTGATGTTCAGTTCTGTTAATTATAAAGTCTGTTCTGAAATACATTATGTCTGATTTATGGTTTAATGCTTGTATATGCTGTTACATGATTCAATAAGATAAGTCATCAGTTTATCCATAGATTAGTTATTACTCACTAAGCTATATGCTTAGTACGGTGGATTTGCCCCGTGTAGGTTCTGAAAAGGGACGTAAAATCTAGGACAAGACAACCGCGATGGCCAAAGGAGTCTGATTTTTGTTTTGTTCACATGTATTTTAAGATTGTTTTGGACTTGTATATGATGTCTATAACCCATGAATTTTTATTTTGATGGGCTGTAATAACCTTAATTCAGGCTACTTTGGGAAATTTTGACATGCGATGTATGTTTGTTGAGATTCCGGTAATGTATGTATAAAGTGTTTTGTATGTTCGAAATGTTTCGTGTTCAGTGTGTTCAGTGTGTATGTGGCACTCGCAATATCCTCCCAGGGGGTATTAGGACGTCGCATCAAGGTACCTCAAAAACATCATATTTAAACTCAAAGGATTGTTATAAACTATAAAACACTTAAAACACAAATAAATCACAAACTATCACAATTCTACCTTAAACACATACTAAACAATCAAATAAACGGCTAAGCACATATCAAACTGTACCCTAACATATGATGCATTTTGACACCTATCAACATCCTCACACTTAAATATTTGCTTATCCTTAAGCAAACAAAACAAAAAATAACACAAAGCACAAAACACACAATGCAACAAATGAGGAAATGGCTTCAACTTCACAGAATAATTTAACTCTAAACATAACCATTTAAATCGTTCCAAATTATTAACATGCAAAATCCGCATCTGGGGGCTCTGGACTAAACATACATATTAATCAAAACTCAAATGTCAAGTTACTTACCCTTTTTAATTGTATACACACATTAATAATTCTTTGGTCATTCAAACTATGTCACTACTCCTAAGTATATTTTTATGAAAAGACAAGTTAATTACAAGTTCGGTAGGTTTTATTAGGAAACACATATTTTTTTAAACATGGACCTAGTCTTTTACTCGGAGATAAACATTGGTGATGAATGTCGATCCGATTACTCGACTAAATCATGTTTTTATTAAACTGTTTGGTTGAAATGTCATTTAGCCTTTTGACACGGAGGCACACATTTGTGATGCATGTCGATCCAGTTACTCAGCTACATCATGTTTTCAACTGGCTACTAGCTCTATTCATAACTTGAAGGCCAGCGGAATAGTTATTTATATAAACTTAACCAACACATTTTTTTATTGTCTACCTTATTGCTTAAGCTACTCATTTTAAAGAAAACATATTAGCAGAGCCACTTAAGTTAAAAGACCTAAAATTATGAATGAGTATGACAATTTAGAGGGTGACAAACTCACACCAAATCCTAATTAACTCGCATATTTAGCCAAAAAACCTAATTCACTAATTTTGCGAGCTAATGACTCCTCACAACCTAATAGACTATGTTCAAAATTAAATCAATTTCAATCCATCTAAAGCCATTGACACATTCACACAATTCACAAACTGCATCCTAACAGACTATCATACAATATGCAAAATTCACATTTAAATCAAAACACATAACTCTCCCTACACTTGAACAACATATTATGCTCAATATGAGAAGGATACATACAAGCACAAAAGGGGGAATGAAACAATAAGTGGAAGGCAAAAGAAAAAAATTAAAAAAATGAAAAGGAAAAGGTTAGAACAAGAAACCATCATAGTGACTGAGGTGGTGATGTGTCAGAGGCGGAGACCAAATGTGCTTGACACCAAGCTGGCTTTCCTATCTTATAATTGATTAAGAGAGAGTAACAGAATTAGTAGGGCAATGCATTCTGAATGATTGATATTTATTTATGGAAATGAAACAACTTTAATTGCACAACAATTTAAATATACATAAACATGTTAATTTACGGTCATTAGCTTGGCCTTGTATTATTGGAAACTCAACTGGGATCAATTATGAGTAGCTTGCTTCTACCTGTGTCGTTTAACGTCAATTTTGTAACCTGTGAGTAAGCTACAAATTGTAAGATGATCAGAAGGGCAATATTGATAAAATTATGAAAACCAATAAAGCTCAATAATGTCCTTTTTTTGAGCGAACTGTCAACAAAACAGGAAATAACAAAACTCCCTGAATCTTCTATGGAATCCAACAGTTTGCCCGGTAAAAGGGTGAGTTGTTCTCTTCTTAGGTCTTCTCATTCTCCCTCATCTCCTCTTCTTCTTTAGCTTCTTGAACAGAGATTTCCACAGCTTCTTCAAACTTGATGTCCGTTGTCATCTATTCTTTGTCCTCTTGTCCCTTCAAAGATTTGAGCACATCAAATTTTCTGAATGAGTCGCCCTCCTCTGGATTCTTTAATACATCATTCATGTTGAATATCACTTAGTTATCACTAATTCGAATGATAAGGTTCTCTTCATGGACATCTACCCCAATTTTTTCAATGTTCAAGCATGGTATACCGAGATCTAAGGAATAATAGGGAGAGTTGTCATTCTTTTCTTCATCCTCTTTCCTCATCTCTTAGTCTTCTACAAGATAAGGTTCAACATAGTCTTCCACTGGTTCTTTTTCTTCCCCATTTATAAATGTGATAGCCTTATATTGCTCTCGTTGATATAATTCCATATTTCTTAAAGCATCCTTCACACTTCTCTTACAAAATTGACAGGAAAGTTATCTCACTTGAATGTCTATGATATGAATAAATGAAACATGGTTTTTTGTTAATTGATAAAATTGCTCTTCCAGTCTCTTCTGGTTCTCTTCCATATTTGTTAGCTTATCTATGATTTTGTCCAATTTGAAATCCTATAAACTGGACTCATCTTACTAAAATTCAAATAGGTCTTGATGTCCTAAATGAGTCCTTACATTATTGGACCCATAGAAATATGGTTAGTTCTGCCACTCCAGAGTGTACATGTTCCAATAAGGATCGTTAATTCCCCAACCATACTGTGTGTTATTGTAGTTCGCAAAAGTTCCTTACTCCCTATAATATCTATCCTCCATCTTTGTTCTTTCCATTTCTTCCTGGCATCTAGCTCTTCAGATGTCTCATTCTCACTCTAAGATGTCTTGATGTGTCTCTACTTTATGCCCCAAACATCTTCTTCTTTTTTTTCTTATTAAAAACAAAAGATAGTGAAAAGCCTTAGACTAAAGAACTAAACTAATCACCTCCTCGACAATGGCGCAAAAAAACTTGTTGAGTAAGTTTTACAATTTATAAAACCCTCAATAACCACAAACGCAAGGGTCATACTTTATAGTATTGAATGGTAGATCCCACGAGGAGGGTACTAGCCTAATCCTAAGTAGTCTAAGTCTCAAAGAAAAGAATAAAAAGAAATTAAAACTGCACAAGTGAACACGGAAAGTAAGTACGAGAATTTGATTCAAGAATTGTAACAAAACAAAATTAAACTGAGCAGTCAGATAGGTCACAATGGAAATCTGTCAAAATAGTTAATCAAGTTATGAGAGAGGAGATTTTACCTATCATTAATGCTAATCTAGCCATTTATGTGTTCACGGGGTGTCGGTTCTAAATTGTAAAACCTAATCTAATTATGGAACTTGCAATCTCTCAATTCAAAAATTACCTACAATTCTAATTATTTCTAAAGCTCTCTAATAAACAATCAGGTCTCGTACGGGATCTCTCTATATGAAATTACTGACAAAATTGACTAAGTAGTCACTTAGATCACCTAGCTCTCTTTAATCCGATCTAATCATTTTTATCCCGCTCACCCTTTCGATTTGTTACCAAAACATACAATTGCATTAACCAATCACCATACCCAAAAGATAAACACAAATATAACTGAATCAACATTAACTCAAAGCAAAATCTCGAAGGAAAGCTCAGAACATTATCAACAACCTGAAATCCGTCTCCATACAATCCATCTCAACTTTATATTTTTAAATGAAAAAGGAAATGAAGAGAAAATGAAATTTATGTTGGACAAATCGGGAAGGTAGCGACGTCGGGATCCACTTCTTCTTCCTTCTTCCTCTTTTTTTTTTCTCTCTCTCCCTTTAGGGTTTCCAAGAGTGGCTGAATGTAAAGTTGATTTTTTTTGTTCTTGTTGTTCTATTTATGTTCCTTTGTGTTTAAGGTTGAACTAGGGTTTTTCAGGGTCCGAAAGGTCTAAAAAATTCCTCAAAATGCGAAGTTTCCTCTGTTCTTCGATCTTTACCCTGAAACACTGTCAAACACATTAAGGTACCTCAAAAATATCATATTTAAGCTCAAAGGTTTGTTCTAACCCATAAAACACTTAAAACAAAAATAAATCACAAACTAACACAATTCTATCCTAAACACATACTAAACAATCGAATAAACAGCTAAACACATATTAAACTATACCCTAAAATACGATGCATTTCACACCTATCACTCTATCTGGATTTTTTTGAATGAACCAGTTAGAGCTTTGTTTTTTGGACCAAGTGAACCTATGACCTTCAAATTTTAAATATGTTAATTCCACATCTTACATGCAGTCAAACAAATTGGAGGTGTAATTGAGTAGATTAGAATTCTCTTCCACCTCTGATCTGTATAGGGTGGCGTTAAAATCCCCACTAGCTAGCCATGGACCTCTAACTGAAGCTTTGAGTCTTTGAAGGGAAGTCCATAGCTCAGTTCTTTGAAACACTGTCTTAAAACCGTAGACAAAAGTAGCTAAAGCATAAGTATTTTCCATTTTTAAGTTAAGCTTTTTGTGGATAAATTGTTGACTAGTTTTCAGAACTTCCACTTCCAAAAGATCTCCATCTTAAACAATAATAATCCTTCTATAGGCATGACATTGGTGGTTTGTGAGAAATTGCCATTTGCTACCAAAAGCCTTCCCTAATTTTGGTTTCCAATAAACAAAATAACAAAGGCTTTTCTTTTAGAACAAAATCCCTTACCGCATTAAGCTTAAAAGGGTTATTTATTCATCTTACATTCCAGACTATTAGGGTCATATGATATTACTTTTCCCTTTGGAGCCTTTCTTACTACTCTTGTTGCTCTTCCGAGTTATTACTTGTTCAAACTATTCCTCTTGAGTAACTCCTCTCTGTTGTTCTTCCAGCTGTTGAGTTTGCTCATTTAGTTGGAGTTTATGGTCTCTATAGTAATGATTATTCCCACTAATATCCATTTCATTTTCCCACTGGTTCCCTAATGATTTATTTGAGGCATTCAAAGTTTGTTGTTGAATTTCCACTGACTGAACTGAATTTGGAAGATTATCCCCTTGGACACTCTCACCTTTTATAGGTGGTTCCCTTTTAACTTGAACCAACGTACCTAGACTTTCATGGTTATCTAATACATATTTTGCTTCCACCAACTCCTTGTTATCTTTCGAATTAAGCTTCTCCAATCCCGTCACCTCCTAATAGTCTCTTATAATGAAAACTTTCCCCGTTGGTTTCCATTCTTTTCCTTGTGCTTTTAGAGAAGGTTTCCATTGGTATGTAACTAAAACCTTGTCTTCTTTAAGAGAATGCCCATCGACCAACCTTAGAATAGGAATGTTGTCTTTCATTTCCTTAGAAATATCCATACTCAAACATAATCGTGCAAATCCAACCCGTTTCCTCAAAGTAGTGTTTTCATTCACACAGAATGGTTTTCCAAAGTAACTACCTAGCATGTTCAAACCTTAGTTGCCCAATATTCCAAAGGAATGTTATGGATATTCACCTATAGATGAATGTTTTTCAATCTAATTTTCTCTAATTCCATGCCTAGTTGCCAATTTTGAAGAAATAAAGGAAGTTGAGAGATGTGCCAAGAGCCTTCTCCAATTACCTTTTGAGCTTCCGATTTAGAGGAGAAGGTAAAGATTAAGTTATCTTCCTCAGTTAACATAACTTCCATTAGTCCTCTACATCCTATGTCTTTGCTCCTTCTTGCAGAATGTCTAGACTTGGAGCCACCATTAGCTTACCTTCAATCTTAAAAGGTGGATAGTAGATTAAGGAAGGGTTAGAATTGTCACTGACAACCTGTTTCCATGTCTTTTTAGCCCCTTTAATCTATTGAAACACACCGTTAAATGGAGCAGAATCTTTAGGAGGAGGAACAACAGAGGTTAGGGGTACGATAGTTTGATTTGTGGAGTGGGATGGAGAAGAAAAGTGGGGTGCAAAGTTCATAGCAAGTTGAGATGGGAATGATAGAGTAGAAGAGGGAAACGAGGTGGTTAAGGGTAGAGGTGTGAAGTCTGTCTCCATTTTATTTAAAAAGCTAAATGGAATCTAATGATGTTTTGTTTTGCAGGTCATTAAACGGAGAACAATGCTGGAAGGAAACAAGAGGAAGTCGATGGACAAGAGGGAACTCGAAATGGAGGAATGGAAAAAGTAAGTTGAAACGGAGCAGATCTAGGGTTAGGGTTGGGTTATGAGAATGGAACGTAAGAGAGATGTGAGAGCTTCTCTCATTATTTTAGGATTGCTGAGTTGCTAGAACAACACCTTGCATTATGAAGATATTTTAAAAAAACATGTAAGTGTTTGTTTAAAGAATAAGTTTATTGAATTTACCTAATTATGAGGATCTCGAATGGAACATTACTTATGTGTTTGTGAATCCCCTCATTATAATAGTTGTATAATGATAATAATTTGAGATTTTCAAGATATCTTATATGAGAATTGCCATGTTTTGATGCTAGTTATGACATATTCTATTTGGAGTAGCTAAATCGGTGTTACCTAGATATAATATAAACTATGTGGAGATAACTGAATTAGTCAACAAATGATTTGTCATTACAAAGAATGTTCCACTATTCTTGACTAATAGTGATTTAAGAAAATCTCTAGTTTATAAATCAAATACTAATTATCAAGAATAAATATCATTAGATTTAAATAAAGTATACAATAATTTCATAATTTACATTCAATTGAAACATTTGATGACGAAAAAATTAAATTATACCTTATAATAATGCATGGACATGTTAAGACAATCAATTTTGACATTTCTAATATTTAAGTAATCATGACATATTGCTAAATGTCAATTTTGAGCTATGATTATAAATTATTTAATTAAAAATTAATTTTGATTTAAAATAAGTTTTAATTTATCCAATTTTAATTATAAATTAGAATTATAATCTACAACGATTGTGATATATTAGGAAGCTAATATATCACACATAAAGAGTAGTTTGAAAGGATAAAACTAATTTAAATTAAGTTGAAATTAATTGTAACGTTTAAGAAACTTCAGGAATCAAGGATAAGATATTTGATTTAATTAAAATTAGAAATATAATTAAACTTAGATTTTAATTCTAATTACAATTTTTAATTTTAATTTTAATTAGGAAAGAAATCTTTCCATAAAAAAAGACATTAAGGAGCTAGTACTCTTGTCTTTTCCTTTCAAATTATTTGAATTCTTTTCTCTCATCTTTAAATATCGTTAAAAGCTAGATATAGAAAAAAAAATTGTGGTTGACAATTTGAGAGGATAAGTTTTGCAAGAATTTAAATTAGATACAATTCAACTCTTTTATTTATGATTCCTAGTTTTTTAAGTTATTCAACTAAAAAGATTCGATTAAAAAATAATAAAAATTATTTTTCTACTTCATTCGTGATTCAATCATAGAATTGATTTTTTAACAATAATATTAGAGTCTCATTTAATTATTTATCTGAATTAATAATTATTTGATTGTTATTAACTTGATAAATTTAAAGCTTAAGAATAATGTTTTACAAATTTATTTAATATTGATTAGGGCATAATTAATAAGTGAAACCATTAGAATGTTTCAGAGAGGAAAATTCTATTACCAAAAGATGTGTTAATGATGTTCTATCAAACAAGCATTTCATTTATTGTTAACTATCTCAATTAGGAGGAAAATTTGAAATTTTCAAAAACTCATTCTAAACATGAAAAAAGTTTAGAAAGTGTTCGCGTAAGACTTTGAAGAGCGTTGATATATTAATTTTTGAAACATTTATCTACGCTTTTTTTGTTCTTATGGACATATTAATTAGTACCTTTTTAATAATTCTTATAGCCTCTTTTTCTCTATAAATCAAATTTAAAATTTCTACACTTTCTGGGGGTATACAAGAAATGAATTTGAGTTCATATTAAATCTTTGAAGGTAATGTATTAGAATCGTATTTGTAAATTAAGATATCTAATTCACATTTACAAGCATGAACTCGACCAATTCACAACCTATTTCTATTATACGATTCTTGATCATTTTATAACAACTAAATTCAATACAGAGCTTTCAAATTGTCAATCCTGTTTGCATACGCTTTATTTCAATCCTATATCTCTCATTTATTTTAGTTGTTCTAGAAGTATTTGATATATACACATATACTGAATCTTAGATTAGACAAGATCAAGGTACCTAATATTAATTAATGTCTTATACCATTTTAAAGGTGTTTTAAAATAAGTTTATATATTAAGTGAAATAAAAAGAGGTATAAGAATATAATTAAACTGGAAGAATTAAGACTTTCCAAGATATTATTTAACTTGTTTAAGTTAATATTGTTAGTTTTTTTCTTATAAGGTGGACAACAATTAATTCCATTTTATCGGTTTTCAATAATTTATCGGTCAAGTTACCTAATTTTGATCTAGATAAAGATAATAAAATGGCCCATTAAAGGATCTAGATAAAGATAATAAAATGGCCCATTAAAGGATCTAGATAAATAAGCCAAATTCTAGAGAGAAAATGGACCCCAGTCAGTGTAGACTAGACCCATATTGAGCCTGTGATGGGGAAGCTCGATATGGAAGCTATATATATATGTTAAGGTCTTTTATAGTTGCTTAAGTAATTTGTGAACGTAAAGTTACTCTGACGTAATCAGAGGTTCACATTTTAAGAAAACTATAGAAAGACATTGACCACGTCTCAACGAGTAGATTTCGTGAAGGTATGGGAGGATTCACTCTTATTTTGACCTTGGAATGCTCGTTGGAAAGTTATAGAACTGAAATTAGGTCTTTTATCATTTCATTGTTATTTCTCTTTCACGTTTGATCTGGGATACGTAACTAAGACTCTTGTTACATGTTACATGTGGTATCAGAGTGGTTATATGATCCGGTGGTTAAAAACAAAGTTTTTTCGATTTTTCTCCATAAGGGTTCGGAGAATAATGATCTCTTTTCAGTTTTTTCTTGCATATGAATGCTTGAAAGAGTGCTACATGTGGTTAGCCTTGAAAAACGAGTTGAAAATGAACTTAGGAACTAAAAAAATTGGCTCGAAACTCACCAGAAATTGCCCTCACCGTCGACAGGGATGGAGACCCTCAGGTGAGTGTACCACATTCGTCCGATGCACGCATAATGCACAAGGGGAGTCGGTTTGGATGGAGCGTGATGGATGTGCAATGTATGGCGCAACGGATCAAGAATGCGTGTGACACGAGCCACATTAGGCACATTAACCAACTAGCGATGATGGGACAGGTACATGTGATGCACGCATCAGCCATCTGTCCCAAAGTGTGATGCCTACGGATGAGGACACATGTTTGGCCAGACAGGTCAAACGTGTCTAAGAGTAAGGCTAGCGTGTCATATGCGCCTTCATATGTTTAGGCTTGCTAATGTCCGTTAGGGCGCATACAGTGCATACGTGTGACGCATCTGGAGGCACATCAGGTGTAGAAGTTCCACACGCACCCCGATGACATTAGAGCTATGTATCGAGCTGACATCAGTGTTACAGCAATCGTTGACTCAATCATAAAAATTTCAAAATTCCCATAATGATGCCCCCGAGTCATTTTGGGTTTGGGGAATTTATAAAGTGAGTTTTTTAATTTTCTGAATTTATTACATTGGCAATTTCACTCTAGAAAAAGAAAATAAGGCATTCTAAAGTCGTTTTTGAGTGAATTGTTTAGCTTTGAACTTGATATAAGCGAGATACTTAAGGTTTTTATGTCTTTTATGGTTGGTTCAATGTTCGATAATGCACAATAATCGCTCTAATTGAGATTTTTCGTGACGAAAGTCTCAAATAAAGTTTATTGATAATGTTTTCAGCACTAGTATGTGATAATTTGACTATGCATTTGTATTTTTCATTTATTAATGGTACCTTATCATATACTATATGCCCATACAGAGTGTGAGGATAACATAAACATGTATCACTTATGTTTGTGGGTCTTTTTGAGTATTGATGAGATTGTAGTCACCACAGTAGCCTTTCGAGTCAGTATTTTGAATTGTTCTAGTTGTGTATTAGGGGAAGTCTCTGATCTTATATTCAATTATTCTGCCCACAGGTGCTGGCTTTACATAGGATTTTGAGATGTGCATAAAGAATTAGATGGAGGAAAACCATTGCTTAAATGATCAATTCACCCACAGGTGAAAGTGTTATGAGAGTTGATAACCTATACTCTGAACGCTTTTATGTGGAAGTCTGGTTACATGTATTATGTATTCAGCCCATAGTTTTTTTTCATAATATGTGTAATCAGATTCTCAGAACAGATACTATTTCATGGCCTTGAGCATCACTGTTATTCTACATTTGTGTTGATCTTTGCATTGTCATTTTACAGTCATCTTTTCTTTCAACAACAACAACATGACAATTGAAACCTTGAATGGTTTCAATTTTAAAAAAGTGGAAGAGGATGTAGAGATTGCAATAAAGATGGAGGATATTAATTTGGCCATACGTAGGGACAGGCCATCCCTACCTACATCCATCAGCTCAAAAGTTGATAAAAAATAATATGCAACCTGGGATCAATCAAATTGGATGTGCTATCTAGCTATTAAGAGGTCAATCTTGGATCATCTACTTAGTGGACTGTCGAACACAAGCATAGAAAAGGAATTTCTAGACAATGTCTCCCAAAGGTATAGGGTCTCGTCCAATGTCGAGATAAGTATCTTGTGTAAAGAATTATTCTCCATGAGATATACTGGAGAAGGAGGAGTACAGGACTACATCATTAGGATGGTTCACTACTAAAGCAAACTGAAGGTGCTGGATATTTCAATTCCTGATGCATTAGTGGTGTACAAAGCTCTAAGTACACTCCATTCAGAGTTTGGTATCTTAGTCACTACATATATTTCACATGATCAGGCTTGGGATAGCAATGTCTTGATTGTTCGTTGTGTTGCAGAGAAGGAGAAACTAAGGAAAACACCTCATACAACTTTGTTATAGCTAAAGGAACAGGAAAGGCCAAACCTTAATAGTTCAAAGGTAAAAAATACAAATATTCTCCACATTTGCAAATTGGTCAGTCTAGTATTGTAAAGGGCCCACAAGATTTAAAGAATATGAGGTGCTTCTTTTGTAAGAAGAAGGGGCATGAGAAATTCGATTGTCAGAAATATAGAGTCTGGAAAGTCAGACAAGAAATGTCAGGTAACTTCTTGGCTTATATAATTCATGAATCTAATTTTTTTAAAGACACATCCAATTCTTGGTGGCTAGAGAGTGGGGCATCTAATCATGTTGTCGCCACGATGAAAAGGTTCAGATCTAGGAGAAAGCCAACTAAAGGGGAGGAGAAACTGATGGTTGGCAACAATTAGGAAGTTAGTGTTTTGTATATAGGGGATGAATGTTTAAACCTCGATACGGGGTTTGTTCTTATATTAAACAACACATGTTATATACAATCTTTTAAACATAATCTAATCTTTATATCGGTGTTAGATCAAAAAGGTTATCATTTTATCATTGAGACATCAGTTGTACAGTTATCCTTCAATGCAAAACATATTGGAACTGCCTTCTTGTCATATGGATTATATAGAATGTGTTTTACCCCTTATGAGATGTATGTTCCTTTATATATTGTTGAACCTGTTACTCGAAAGAGACCTTTGATTAAACAAAAGTCATACATGTTGTGACATAAACGTTTAGGCCATATTTCCAAAAATAGAGTTGAGAAATTGATAAAGGAAAACATTATCCTAACTTTAGATTTTAATGATCAGGAAACATATGTTAACTGCTACAGAGGTAAGTTGACCAAAATAAAGAAAAAGGGTCAACTCGAGCATCTGACTTATTGCATCTCATACATACGACTATTAATGGACCTTATACAACTGCATTGTGCAATTCTAGATATTTTTTGACTTTTATTGATAATTATTCCTGGTAAGGTTATGTGTTCTTGCTTAAAGAAAAGTCTGAAGTTCTTGATAAATTCAAGATCTTTAAGACTGAAGTTGAGAACCAATTGGAAAAATCCATCAAGATTGTCAAATATGTACTATGTCAAATATAGGGTTTCAAGATAAGAAAAGGTATATATGTGGAATCAGTTAGAATAGTGAATCAGTTCACTATGTCGGGTAGTCCTGAGAAAAATGGTGTGATCAAAAGGCATAATCACAAACTAGGATTAACCTACCTAATTAACTTTGGGATGAAGCCATCAAGACGACATTGTATATACTTAACAAAGTCCCAAGCAAGTCAATATTGAAGAAACCTTTTGAGATATAGAAAGGGTGGAAACCTATTCTTTCACAAATTCTATAGGCTGCCTTGCTAAGGTGCACTTATATAATCCTTATGGAAGCAAATTGTAGGCTCATTTTACTTGTTGCTACTTATTTGGATATCCGACCACTCTGAAGGCTACATAATCTAATATAGAAAAGGAGGGTCTAGAATTGTAGAATCATACACAACTAAATTTTTGGAATATGATGTTTTTGATGAGGGTGGTCCCTCTCATCCTTCAGATTATAGCAAGTTAGATACTATAGTTATTGTGTATCCACTGCTCATACAGTTAGGTTTAGTGGATCAAGGTCTTAGTACCATACCTGTATGGGAACAGTAACCTATACCTGTATAAATAGAGGTTCCTGAGGTACAAGAACCAATGCAATTGTGGAGATCCACTAAGGTGACACGACTTGCTATTCCATTTAATTAAATAGTCTATTTGGGTGAACAAGACTATAATATTGGACATGTTATAAATCCAGTTATTTTTCAGAAGCTATTTCTGGACCTGATGTAGATTTATGGTGGGATACAATGAATGACGAGATGTGATCCATGAAGCATAACAAGGTATACTACCCAGTTGATTTTCCTAAACATTGCAAAACCGTTAGTTGTAAATGACTATTTAAGACTAAAAAGGATACTTAGGGTATAGTTGAGTGATTTAAGGGTCGGTTGGTTGGCAGAGGGTTCACTCAGAGAGAAGGGGTTGACTTTAATGTTACCTTCTCTCCTATATCCTCTAAGGATGCATTCAGAGTGATTATGGAAATATTAGCTCATTATGACATAGAGCTACATCAGATGGATGTTAAAACTGCTTTCTTGAATGGTGAACTTTACGAAAAGGTCTATATCGAGCAATCTGAAGGATCTTAGGATTAGGAAAGGACTAACAAGGTTTGCAAATTTAGAAAGTTAATATACAGTGTGAAACAAGGTTCCAAATAGTAGTACCTTAAGTTAGATAAGGTTGTGACCTCTTTTGGCTTCGCAAAAAATAAAGTTAAAAGATGCTTGTACTATAATATCAGGGGAAGCAAAGTTATCTTCCTATTATTGTGTGTGGATGATATATTACTCACATCATATGACTTGACCATGTTGGATGAGGTTAAGTAACTTTTGGCCAAATATTTTTATATGATCTTGGTGAAGCATCTTTTGTCCTAGGTACTTAGATTCATAGGGGATATATCTCGACACTCTTTAGGCCTATCGTAGAGTGCATACATTAAACATGTGTTACAAAGGTTTAATATGGTTGACTGTAAACCTATTGTAGCACCTATCTCTCATAGTGAGAGATTATCTTTGGCATAGTGTAAAGAATGAAGTAGAGAGAGAGGCCATAAAGAATGTTCATTATTTTAGTGTGGTTGGTGACCTGATGTATGCCCAGATATGTACTAGACCAGATATTACATTTGTTGTTGGACTACTAGGTCAATATTTGGCTAACCCAAGAATTGATCACTGAAATGAAATTAAACGAGTGTTGAGATACTTAAAGTGAACTAACGATTATATATTGACATACAAAAGGGTTAACAATCTAAACCTCATAAGATATATATATATATATATTCTAATTTTGTTATGTCCAAATGATAGAAAGTCTACTTCGGGTTACATTTTCATATTATCAGATGGTACAGTATCATGGAAGAGTGTTAAGCAGACACTAGTGATTTCCTCAATAATGCATGCAAAGTTTGTAGCATGTTATGGGGATGTTACACGGGTGATTTGGCTCAAGAATTTAATTTCTAAGTTTTCTGTGATTGATTCAATGGCTAGACCCATTAAGTTATGTGATGATAATCTAGTTGTTGTGTTATTTAGTAACAACAATGAGAATATCACAGGATCTAAGCATTTAGAGGTTAAATACTTAACCACAAAAGAGTTGATACAAAAAGGTAACATTGAGGTAGAGCATTTGAGGACTAAGGAGATGCTTGTTGATCCTTTAACTAAAAGACTTCATCCATTTGTTTTTGAAAGGCATGTATACAGCATAGGTGTATTGAAGTCCTTTGACACTGTTATTTAAAGATCATTATGCTTGTACCTTGTATGTTTATATATTTTGTTGTATTATGACAATATGGTTATTTATTGACAAAGATGATCATTCTTTTATCCTCAGTCATAAGCGTTATTATACATTGTCATAATACATGTGAAAGTCTTAAGGTCTGTGTCGATCTTAAGCATTTTAAAGGTTATTGGGTATATATACAGATTGATCTTGGGCCTATGTCATTAGCACACATACAATTTAATATGTATATCTATGGATTTTGACATGACATATAGGGATATAAGAATTTAATCCCATAAAGGTTTTCTTTAATGCAGTTTAACATACAGTAAGAGAAAACAAAGGTTCTCTAATACAGTTTAACATTCAGAGAGAGAACATAAAGTTTCTCTAATGCAGTTTAGCATTCAGTGAGAGAAAACAAAATTTCTTTGGTGCAGTTTCATATATGCAGTTTAGCATAAAGTTTAGAGAAATTAAGACCTACAAACGGAAAGATGATACATATCAGATCATATAGGTATCATCCTAGTTTACCACACTTCATTTTCTCATTCATGTTAGTGAGGTATTAGATATGTGTTATTGTATTGGATATGTTTCATACATGACACATGTATTTTAATCTAAATAGAGATAATAAAGTGGCCTAATAAAGGATCTAGATTAATGAGCCAAAGTTTAAAGAGAAAATGGACCACAGCCGATGCAGATCGAACCTTTATTGAGCCTCTGATAGGGAGGCCTAATATGGAAGCTATATATATAGGTTAAGGTCTCCTATTGTTGCTTAAGTTATTCGTGAATGTAAAGTTACTCTGACCCATTCATAGGTTCACGTTTTAAGAAAACTACAAGAAGACAATGACCACATCTTGATGAGTAGATTTTGTGAAGGTGTCAGAGGATTCGTGCTTGTTTCACCTCGAAAAGCTAATTAGAAAGTTATGGAACAAAAATAAGGTATTTCCACATTTCTTCGTTATTTCCCTTTCATGTTCAATCCAGGATATGTAACTAAGGCTCATGTTACGTGTTACAAATTCTTATGTTGAAGTCCCTCAAAATACTTAAATATAGTTTAAAGTTTAAAGTTTTAATATCAAATAGAAAATTACTTGTATATGTCATTCATACTTTTTAACAATACAATAAACCAAATGAAGCATATAAAGCTCATTTGTAACTCTAGTGATCTATGTTTGGAGTAGTTTAAGTATTTGTTATCAAACTTTTATATCCTTGTTCATAGGATGAATGATGATTACTTTAGAAACGTAAGGTTACTATTTTTTATTAACTATTTCATATTCTAAAAATATAATAGACTTAATTAAATTCTTCTAAAATATATATATTTAAACAAAAAATAGACTTGATTTTGATAATAGGTAATATGTTTAACAAAGTTTTAGTAACCAACGTCCTAGAGTAAGTCATTAAAGTTGCATAACAATACGATAATAACGTAATTAGAAAAAAATAATGGTAGAATGCCCTAAACTTTATAGGTTTTTTATGGTTTATTCCTAGACATTTTTTATCTAAAGTATAAATTATTTTAAACCTATCTATAGTATGAAATTGTTGAAAATTAATATAGAAATTCTAAGAAAGTGTTTAGAAATTTAATCTAGAAATTTTACAAAAATGTGTGGAATTACAGCAAAAAAAGTAACAACGATCCCATAGAAATTTTGCTGAAACATAGAGTTTGGAAAGTGTGTGCAATTAATTATGTAGAAATATCTCTTATAATCAATTATAAACTCTAAGTCCAAAATAATAAAATCTAAGAGGAATAACTAATAATACGTAAAATATTTAGAATATTTTGAAAGTCACCATCGACTTCCTAATTCTATAAATAGGTATGAAATATAAGCTACTAAACTGAAGAAAAATATTGTGAGCAATAACAAGATAAAGTAATAAACCTCTTTTTGTTCAAACCCTTCGCTTCCCCTTTCATGTCCTTAAAATGTAACATTGTATCATAGCAAAGTGATCCTTCTCTAAGGCATTCCTTTCATCACCTAATTTACCAAGCTTCAATTATATCTAAATTTTAATTCATATTTTTAATGGGGAAGCATATAATTATCAAAGCATCCAAATGAAGACTCTATTCATCTCACGAGACATGTAGGACGTTAAAGAGAGTGATTATGAAGTCTCGACAAACAACGTGATGCCTAGGCTTTGCTAGTCATCTAATGAGCAGTTAGCAAGGAGATTTTTCCAAAGATTATGCAAGCAAACAATGCAAAAAAGGTGTAGCAGACACTCAAAAATGAGTCCAGAGATATCGATAAGGTAATATCCATCAAACTCCAATCTTTAAGGAAAGATTTTGACATACTACTAATGCAGGAAGATGAATTAATACAATCTTTTTTGTCATATCTCTAATATCTTCAATCAAATTAGAAGTTATGGGTACATGATAGAAAATAAGAAAATAATAAAAAATATTAAGAAGTTTTCTTGCAAAATATGATCATATTGTGGCTATTATAGAATAATCAAAAGATTTATCAAAATTCCCTTTAGTGAAATTAATGGACTCTCTAAAAGCTCATAAAACTGGAATAAAAAGATTCAAACAACCACTAAAGCAAAGAAGAGGAGCATTTACTAACTGTGGTAAGGGGAGAGGAAATCAACGGAGCAATGATACAACAAGCTCCTATTCCAAATTATGCCAAAAAAAATCATGATACAAAAGATTGTTAGTACAATGAAAAAGGTGTAAAATTCAACTCTATTATGAAAAAGATTATTGGTATTGACAAAAGGAAGACGTAAATTTATCAAAACTAATGAATCTTTTGATCACACAATATACTTTTCACAAAAATCAAAGGATGTTTGGTACGTAGATAATGGTTGTTTAAATCATATGATAAAGAACAAAATTTGCTTTATATAACTAGATGAAAGCCTGAAATCCTAAGTTATACTTGGTGATGGAAATAAACACACTGTTAAAGCGAAAGGCATTGCTACCATTAGATCCCAAGACGATAATAAAAAATACATCTCTGATAGCCTTGCTCAAATTCTATTAGGTGTAGGCCAATTGATTTGTAAAAATTATAAAGCCATATTTGATGATAATGGATGCATCATTATTGACAAGAAGAAAGGACAAGTTATATCTTCCATCAAAATGGCCCATAACAAGGTTATATATACCATTTGGTCAAAAATGTGCATTGAGATGCAATAATATGAATTAATATATATTATGAAACTTAAAATATGGGCACCTAAATTTCAATGGCCTCAAGGTACTAAAGCAAAAGAACATGTTGCTTGGGCTTCCTTATATTTCTTCTGTAAATAAAGTAAATGAAGGTTTCATTTATGGTAAAATGTATAGGATACCATTTCCAAAAATATCTTTGAGAGCCAAGACTCCTCTTCAATTAGTGCAAGCTGACATTTGGGGTCTATCAAGAACCACTAGTGTTTGAGAAACAAGATATTTTCTTCTCTTTTTCGATAATTACACCTAAATGATATGAGCTCATTTCATCCAATAAAAATTTGATGTATTTTCTTACTTCAAGGAGTTCAAGGCCCTAGTAGAAAAACAATATGGGCATTCTCTCAAAATCCTGGGAATTAATCATGGGGGAGAATTCAATGATTAAAAGTTCATCAATTTTTACAAGGAATAAAGTGTTACAAAGTAGTTAGCTTTTTGACATACACAACAATAAAATGGTGTCACAGAATGGAAGAACAGAACTATTATTGAGATGACTTGATAGAGGCTACAAAGAAATAATTTACCAAAATACTTGTGGGCAAAAGTAGTTAATACTATAATATACATTGTAAATTATTCTCCCACTAAATTAGTCCTAAATATGACTCCTTATAAAGCATAGTCGATTAACTATCAGTCAAAAGCCTATCGAGTATACAGGCCAAAAACAAAACATCTGGTCATTTCAAGAGGCATCATCTTTGATGAAAAAGTAAGTTGATAATGGAATACTAAAGCCATAAAAGGATTCAAGCTTTATGAAGAAGTCATCGAGTTGCATGGAGTAAGGGATCCACGTCTAAGCAAATCATCACCATCAACAACACAACATAATCAACAATATCAAGAAGAAGAAAATCAAGAAGAGGAAGAAGTGCCTCAACCTTAAAGATCAACAAGGAAATATAAGCTAAATGAAAGATATACAAATGTTGCATTCTTCATTGGAGAACCTAAAGAATATGAAGAAGTTGCCAAAGAAGAAGTTTAGAGAAAAACCATAGACGAGGAAATCAAAATAATTGATCAAAATGGTATATAGGAACTCATGCAAAAGCCAAAAGAAACACGTCATTAGGCTAAAATGGATCTACAATGTCAAATATAATGAAGATGGATCCATTTAGAAACATAAAGGTCGACGTGTTATTAAAGGCTACTCACAATAACTAGGTATTGACTTCAACGAGACAGTCGCTTAAATTTTCTGCATGCAAACAATAAGACCAGTATTAGCCTCAACTGCATGACTAAATCTTCAAGTATATTAATTGGATGTGAAATTAACCTTCCTAAATGGAGAAATTGAAAAAGAAGTCTTCGTGGAGCAATCAAAAGGGTACAAAATTTGAGGAAAAGAAGATAAAGTGTATCCATTGAAAAGGGAATTATATGGAATTAGACAAGTTCCACGAGTATGGAATAGTAAGATTAACAGATACCTCATAGAATATGACTTCACCAAAAGTCCAAATGAGCCATTACTATACGTAAAAATATGAGGCAATGATTTCTTAATAAGATGCCTAAATGTGGATGACTTGATTTACACTAGGAATAACACAAAGATGATGGAAGCATTTAAGAGGGCTATAATGCAAGAATATGAAATGATTGATCTTGGACTCATTATAAACTTTCTTAGCATACAAGTCAAAGAGGAGCTTGGACGAATCTTTATCCCGTAAGGAAGGTGACCTACTAAAAACTTTTTGCATGAAAGACTCCTAACCACTTGCCACACTTATGACAATGAATGAGAAGCTGTCCAAGAATGATAAATAAGAGAAAGTTGATATAACAACATACAGAAGCCTAGTTGGTAATCTACTTGACAAACATGAGACCAGATATTGTGTATGTAGTAGGCATTGTGTCCAAATGAGTGGTCTTAGAGAAGAATATTTATGGCAGCCAAGAGGATACTGAGATATGTCAAAGGTACAAAGAAATTTGACATCCTGTACGAGATAGAAAGAAATAATAATTTGACAGGATGTATCGCATTTGGTCTTGAATTTGATATTTTTTATAGAAGCATAAATGATAGAAAAGGCACAAATAGGTACATATTTTTGGTTGCACTAAAGCAATATCTTAGTTAAGAAGAGTTTTAAGAGATCTACAACAACATATAGAGGATCTAACAATGATACGTTGTGACAATATATTAACCATTGCAATGACAAAGGTTCTTGTATTTTATGGGAGAGCAAAGCATATTAAGATAAGGCACCATTTCATTAGAAAGCTTATGGATCAAGTAGAGATTAAGATAAAATCTTGTAAGACCCATGACCAATTAACAGATATATTCACCAAGCTAGACCCAACAAAAAATGTTTATTAAATTGAAAGATATGCCTGGAGTGCTAGCCTTTTCCAGATTAAGGGGGAGTGATAAAAATTAATCTAGAAAGTCAAAGAAAGTGTGTAGAAAATTAATCTACAAAGTTTAGGAAAGTGGGTGTAATTAATTATGTAGAAAGATCTCTCATAATCAATATGAACTACAAAATCCAAAATGATAAAAACTAAAAGGTAAAATGAATACTGGGTAAAATATCTAGAATATTTTAGAAGTCATCATCGACTTCCTAAGACTATACATAGGTCTGAAATGTAAGCCGATAAAGTGGAGAAAAACATTATAAGCAATAGCAAGCTAAAATAATAAATACTTTTTGTGCAAATCCTTCTCTTTCTTTTTCACGTCCCCAAAATCTAATAGAGATATTTATTAATTGTTAATCCATTTGATCGAATCTAAAGTTTACTATTTTTAAAAATTAATGAAAGAATTTATTCTTCAACTGAAAAACAAATTAGAATTAAAATGAAAACATATAGAAGTCTAAAATTTTGGAATAATTATTCTGTAATGAGTCGTAATCGTGTTATTAAAAGTTTTATGCATATATTTTAATTTGTTTTAGTTTTTTACAAGGTAAAATTACAATAAGTTTAACTTGATAGTTTGAGATAGAATTATCTAATAATTTGTAAAACTTAATGAATCATAAGTTGTCATAATATTTACACTTTGTGATTTAAAAAATAAAAAAACACTATATCAATGGTGACACTATAATACAATTTTGACAAGAATAGTTAAATCTTCCTAGATTTTGTTTGTATTAATAAACCTTGACTGCCCACTCTAAAGCTGGTTGGATTTAAAGGATATTGTTATACGGACAATTGATAGTTTTATTTTGAGTAGTCATCTATATAAAAAACATTATTGATATCTTTAGTATTTATAATTTTAATAATTATTGATAGCAAATCAAAGTTTTGAATTTTGTAATCGGAAAATTGTACAAAACTATTATATTTTTTACTGGCTGGTATCTGTCGGTATTTAAAATACCGATCAAATACTGATCGGTATCACGAAATTCAAATAATCTAGAGACCTAAATGTTAAAAAAAAATCCTAGGCACAAATTGAAATGCAGTAGGCAGCTTTAGGCAAAAGCAATCACACAGATGAGAAGCCGCCGCAGCTAGCAACAGCCACAGAGCTCCTGCAGCCACCGTAGCCTGCTACAACTACAAACACCTCTTAAATTCTCTAATCGGTAAAGTATTCTACTAAAACTAAATTTAGTATTGGTATCGCTACAGTATTCATAACGTTGTACCAAATAGTTTGTGTAATAAGGTTACTCTTTTGTGATTAAGTTACAAAATAGACTCTTTCTAAAGTACGAAGAGAAAATTATGTGCAATTGATAACTCTCTGATTACTCTCACAAAACAAGAAGTTTTGTACACTGGAGCTGCCCTAGCTTGTCTGATATGCTTTTGCCTTGATTACGAGAAACTTGGTCTTGAATTGAGCAAGACCGTGCGTAAAGGGGAGCCCAAAGCCTAGTATTTCATCGACCGCTACAATTCAGTCCATGTGAACAGCGGCTGGACTTCCGGAGTCTACTCATAGCAGCCTCGCTGAACATACCTGTTCTACTTCTATCAGACGAAGAGGTTTTACAATTAATCGATAAACTCTTTGTTTTTTTAAGGAACATCAGGCTGATCTTAAATCTTTTATTAATGAGGATGCAAATACTGATGGGCTATATTGCTTTTTCTTTTTAATAAGAAAAAAATATTGATATTAAATCTCTAATGGATACATTTTGAAGATATACTTAGTTTAACTTATTTCGACAACCGATTAATGTAAAAGACTACAACTAGATAGGATCACAGTCCTCACAAACTTGGACAAATAATTACATGTTTGAAACACATATAATTGACATAAGTAGAATGCATCATTAACCGAGCAAATAGATGAGGCAACGCACACCACCACATGCTAATCCGATTCCTGGCGCACCATTACCTGCTCCTTTTAGTGGCTTTTTAGCATGCCACAAGCACGCGCACACAGTGCTTGAAAATGGTTTTTATTTTGCAAATCAGGACAATTTTCAAAGACATGCAATGTTTGATGTGGGAAAGGAATCTTCCAATTTGATGTGGAAAAGGAATCTTCCAACTTTAACTAATACGATGAAGCATTTGTACTGTTTGATAAGTTAACATACTAATTCTTCAATGGAGATCCAACTTGAGGTGGAGAGGAGTTGCACGTTAGAACTGTGGTGGACAGCATAACAAACTATTAATTCAGGGTCAGAAATGTGCATCATTATCTAGTTGCGAACTAATAATCCTAATGACGATAGGATTACGTAAACTAAATGCTCATTTTCGACAGAGGAGAGCTCTATAATAGGACTCTGCTATTTCATTTCATGAGCACAAATCCCAGAAAGAAGTTGACAAAATGGTTTCTTCAGCTTGTTCAATCCTTTCACTGCTTCTAGTTCTTGTGCTATCACCCTCATTTTCAATTTCTCTTTCCATTCAGGAGAGTTTTCTTCGATGCCTTACGCTCAACTCTGAGATATCAATTCCTTTCTCCTCTTCTTTCTACACAACATCAAATTCTTCATTCTCTACTATTCTTCAATCGACTGCTCAAAACCTCAGGTACCTGTTGCCTTCCGTGCCAAAACCAGAGTTCATCTTTACGCCTTTGTACGAATCCCACATCCAAGCTGCTGTCATTTGTTCTAAACAGGATGGGATTCACCTTAGAGTCCGCAGTGGTGGACATGATTATGAGGGTGTCTCGTATGTTTCTCAAATAGAAACACCTTTCATTGTTCTGGACCTAGTCAGGCTTCGTTCTATCAAGGTTGATATTGATGATAACAGTGCTTGGATTCAGGCTGGTGCCACAGTCGGTGAAGTCTACTACAGAATTGCAGAGAAAAGCAAAACTCATGGATTTCCAATGGGATTATGCACCAGTTTAGGGATAGGTGGCCACATTACAGGAGGTGCATATGGGTCCATGATGAGAAAGTATGGTCTTGGTGCGGACAATGTCATTGATGCTCGCATAATCGACGTTAGTGGCAGAGTTCTCGACAGACAAGCGATGGGAGAAGACCTCTTTTGGGCAATTAGAGGAGGTGGAGGAGGGAGCTTTGGAATAATTGCTGCCTGGAAAATCAAGTTGGTTCCTGTGCCAGCTACTGTCACAGTTTTTACAGTTACAAAGACCTTAGAACAAGGGGCCACTAAGCTGCTCCATAGATGGCAACAGGTTGCTGATAAACTTGATGAGGACCTATTTATCAGAGTCTTAATACTAACCCTCAGTCCTAATGGAAACAAAGAGGAAAAAACCGTGGCAACTTCCTATAACGCCTTGTTTCTTGGTGATTCATATAGATTGCTACAAATAATGCAAAATAGTTTTCCAGAGCTAGGCTTAACAGAACAGGACTGTGTTGAAACAACCTGGATCAAATCTGTGCTGTACATTGCCGGATACCCCAGCGACACACCTCCTGAAGTTCTACTTCAAGGTAAATCATTGTTCAAGAACTACTTCAAGGCCAAATCAGATTTTGTCAAAGTACCAATTCCTGAAACGGGACTTGAGGGGCTGTGGAAACGGATGTTGGAGGAAGATAGTCCTCTGATGATTTGGAATCCTTACGGTGGAATGATGAGCAAGATTTCAGAGTCAGAGATTCCTTTCCCTCATAGAAAGGGCGTCCTGTTCAAGATCCAGTATGTGACATCATGGCAAAATGCAGAAGAAAGCACGAAACATTCCGAGTGGATTAGAAATCTTTACAACTACATGGCAGCTTATGTTTCCATGCTACCAAGAACTGCATATGTCAATTACAGAGACTTTGATCTAGGGATGAAGAAGAGCATTAACACAACCTTCATGGAAGCACGTACTTGGGGTCTTAAGTACTTCAAGGACAACTACAATAAATTGGTACAAGTGAAGACCAAGTTCGATCCTGATAACTTCTTCAGGCATGAACAAAGCATTCCACCTCTTCCTGAATCGCTTAGAATTAGAAGAACAAGAAGAAAAAGAGGAAAAGGTCAGCACTAAATTGACCAACCTTTTTGTCTCCTCGTCAATTAGTATGGTCACTTAGTGCAAGTAAGCTGAAGAACGAAATAATAAAACTTACCGATATCGATGGCCACAAGAAGGCAATGTAATCCTATTCTCTTATGATGCAAGTGCTATAGAGAGGTGGTGCAGTTATTTCTGTTTCCTTCGTTGTTTTAGTCTTCTGTTATAGCCGAATACAAGGCCAACAAGTAGTGATCATTAGTGACCATCATTTTTTGCCGTTAACATATTCAACAGATCTAAATTTCTTAAAGATAGTTATGCAATTGAATATTATAACAGATAAATGAGTGATTTTTAGGTGTTAAGTTCAGTTGAGAAGGATTCCTCCTGTTAGTTTTATATTGTCGAACAATAAAATAGATTTGTCCCTCCTATTTGAATGTCTTCTTCTTCTTCTTCTTATTCTTTTATTTCTAATTTTCCAAGAGATCCAGGAAGGTAATGGATGTGAAACAAGTGGGGAAATGAAGAACTCGGGGTCATATTAAGGAACTGAGTTAACAGCTCATCCACAGACATCATAAAGAAGATATTCAAATGGATAGGATAAATGCAAGCTTTTACGGTTCAAAAATATGAAATACCTATTATCGGTCTCAATCCATTGTACTTAGAGGTCCAAACAACGAGCTAGTAGGCATACGACAACTGGAAAAGTGAAGAACTCGAGATTATATTGAGGAACAACTTAACAACTTATTCATAGATATGCTATGTAAACATTGTTTCTCTCATTTTCCTGTTTCTCTATCCATTTTCTATGTTCTTGTTTTGTTATTGTAAGTTTACAAGAATGTTAATTTTACCATATTATTTAATTTTCTTGAAAATGGTGACTTACAATATTTTAGTTATTATCCTTGGAAAAGTTAATTAAAAAAAGAAGTTAAAAATCTAAAGCACCTAATTATTGCATTGAATAATTTTATTTAGGCATCTTCTCCTAAACAAAGAGAGAAGCTCATAAAGGCAAAACAAAATGTAACCAATAAGCATATTAAAATAGATATGAGGATGACGTTAAGTTAATTTAATTTGAGACTTCAATTATTGGTCGAGAGTGATGCTGTTGTTAGTGGAACAAGTAAGCGAACTCAGGATTTAAAGAACAAATATGAAATCTAAACTAACTTAAAAACGAATTGCTAAAGTTTGCTAATAAAGTGTGAATATATTTTGAAGTCGTCTATATTGTATGAATATTTATAGAGCTGTCAAATACGATGTTATTAGAAGTTATGCAAAATGATATAAAGCCTAACTTTTGAACATCAAAAATAGGTCCCTATATGAGATCTCATGAACTTAGAGAGATTGAGAAGTTTAGGGTGAGGGTGGACCTCTGCTACTGGCTATGCCTTTGCTTTGATCTAGATGATCTTTCATTGAAAATTAAAGAGCTCTAAATGAAGGTGATTTATGGAGATAGTCTGGCATGGATCATAGTGGTTTTAAATAGAATAAAATGAGTACACATAAAAATAGATGAGGTTAAGGTTTTGGGGCTTTTGGGAGGAGTACAAAGTCAATAATCACAAAATAGTTATTATGCACTCAAGAAAGTTAGGGTTTCTTTGACACATAAAAGCTTTTTCATGGAACTTTTCTTTGTATGAATTGGATGTGTTTATATATCAAAGCGCTCAATATAGTGTCAATATACAAATGCTAGATATATACTCTATGTTGAAGACAGTGAGCAACATAGTTGTGGATATTTCATTGATAGGCGTGTCATAATGCTAGTCAAAATAAAATAACTAGACTACTACTATAGCAGTGGTGAGTCTAGGTCAATCCCACATGAAGTGTTCGATTAACTTATGAAATGAAATTAATTGATGTTTAGATAATGGAGGTTTTGGATTTAATAAGAAAATAAAATAATATAAACCTAATGAAACAAATTAAAGAAAACACACAAAAAATGATAAAATTGGGGATTTCGTTAGGGATCCAGTTCTTTGGTTTAATCTCGGCCTACATCCTAATTAAGCATAATTCAGTGATTTGTTGTTCTTTTATCTCTCTTAACAATTATTGATCGAAGATTAACAACAAACTCTATTAATCCGGATTTTTCCTTAGGTCCTAGTTAATTATGAAGTGCTCGTTAATTAACCCTAGCTATCGGGAAACCTAGAGTAAGCTCTTTAAGTTTATCCGGACAACTGCCGTACGAACTAGAAAAATAGACCAATTTAGGTAATAATCACACAAGCTCAGATTATTTAACATATGTTATGTTATCTCTAATAATTCAGAGCCATTAGTTGTTACATATGAATCGGGAATACAACGATTACGTATTGCATTTGATTCTAGCAATGGGTTTTCATGAAAAACGATTTAATAAAGTACTAAAGTTATCATCATTCAAATACCCAATCAATCCATACAAGATAACATAATCAATTTCTAATGAGAGAAAGAAATAACAAAATAATAAAAAATACTTAACCCGGGTCGTCGACGTTGATGTCGCCTCCGAATCGACATCAAAAACTTAACCTTTCATGAATCTTCCAAAAAAAAGCTTCAACCCCACACTTATTTCCCTAGCCGAAGACCCCCTTCGGTTCTCCTCAATGTCGCAACTCTTCGATCCTTTCTCCTCTCTAGCTACTGCTCACTTCTCACTATTTATTGATTTGACAAATAAAGATGTTGGACTACCCTCGCTATTCACGTCTCCAAGCTCTCTCTCTCGCGCGGCTCTCCATCCTTACTCTTTTCTACTATTCATGATTTGACGAATAACATTGTTTGGCCCCCTTCACTATTCACTCAACTTAAAAACCCTTCAGTTGCTGCGCTGTGAAACGCAGCTCTTGTCTGCATTTAATGCAATTATTTGCATTATGTAGATGTCGTCTGCGTTACACAGGATGTCTGCATGAAACACATACTGCGTTTTGCTTTAACCTCTTGCACTGCGTTTTCTTCATCTTACACTGCCATTTTTGTCTCTTTTCCAACTGTCCATCTTCATTAACTGTTCTTTGCATTTTTTTTCTTCATTTAATTTTTTTCTTCTAACTCTATAAAGACAAGTGAAAATTAATCTTTGAAAAACAACTCAAATATAGTGCTTCCAACTTGTACCTAAAATCATATATGAATTAAAGTGAGTATCTTAAGCATTTTCGTATCATTAATCACTAAGTGTAAATGATTAAATCTATCAACAATTAAACACATATCATTCATCCTAACTATCTTTACAAGAATGGTAGCATTTATGCCAAGTTGTAGGCCAAAAGTGTTTGTGCCTTCTATGGGTGGATACATAGCTATTAGGATAGTGAGTTAACTGTCTAATAATTTGAACTCAATAAATATTTAAACATATACAAAATGTGTATTTCATAGTACCTAAATTCTATTTTATTTGTAGATTTTTATCTCGTTAGGCTATATGTGGACAATCCTTTTAAATGGGAAAATATGATAAGGATTACAATATGGGATGACATCAATATCGATGAGGCATTGAATACTAATGGAGTACTTATATATGTAAAAAGTACATATATTTTATAATTATTTTTCTTTTTATGCTTACATTATTTTGATTTGCTTAATTTATGTTATGTTTTTAGGTAATTGAGAAGTTTTTCCCCTAAAATGAGATTTGCCAAGAATATGAGACAATTATAAGAAAAAAGATAAAAGAAATCACAATTTCTAGTAAAAAAGGATTGACATATGGTTGTGTGTTAACCCGTATCGGCATAAAGGGGACTGTATGATAGAGAAAATATCCAAAGAGCAACATGGTCTAAGGCACGATCACTTCTCAGCCAATGTTATCCAAGAAATAAGTTAAAATATAGGCATATTAGATCTCGTGTCCTCCTTTAAAAAGAAGTAAAAAAACACATAGCTTGGAAAACTATAATGTCTAAGGTGGACAAAAATGAATAAAGGTAGTTGGAAATCTTAAATTTGGGGATTTTTATCTTTCTTTTCTAGTCAATACCTACGATTAACTACAAGGAGATAGAATAATAATCTTTGGGAGATTATTTTTGAAGTTACGTTTGCTAAAGAAGAATATTGGAGATCATCATAATGAATCGAAGCTTATTGTGTAAAATTTTCATATATAATTCTCTCTACCTTGATGTATTTTAGTATATCATTTATGTTTGTTAGTGTAAATATGATTTATAACTAGTTGCTTTATACTTTTAGATAAGATGAACCCTAGTATTGTCTTTATAAAAGATTAATTCAATTTTAGTTATTATATGATATTTATTTATATGAAGTTTATTTAAATGTGCTTAATGATGATTTAATTAAGTTAGTGATTAGATAATATTAATTTGTATGTAAACAATTCAATAAAACCTACATATAAGTGAAATATGGCTTAGATATTAGAAGTTGCATGGGGGTATTAGAGATAAGATTACATAAATCCTCTAGTGTTAGGGTTAAGCCTTTCATAAAAATCCATTAAATCTAAGGTTTTAATAGGATAGAGATATATACTAATCAAATTGAGAATGGTTTGTTAAGACTTAGAGAGATTATAAAAATGTTCTATAAAAACTGTAACCTACGAATTTTTTCTAGTCCAATTTATTATTTAATTCCATAAATAATCAATATATTTTAATTCTTTGATTAATTAGTACTGTGAAAGTCTTATGAACCGTTGTAGTTTCTTGATAGGTTTGATACTCTATTCATTACTATATTACTTATAAAAAAATATGTGTACTTATCTTAGGTTATGAGTAATTACATATCATAGTAGGTATTGATGTAAGAGTTTAGGAAGTTACCAATTTATGTTAACGTTTGAAAATATTGTTTTTAAAAATTAGTGGACTGATTTCTCAACTTACTTTAAACATGAAGGGTCAATTACAATGAAGATCAATTGATAAAGCATCATGGTTTGTGGGAGGTGATAAAGGAAAAGGTTAATTATGATAAAGATCACCTAATAAAGTTTCATGGTAGGTGGGAGGAGATAGAGGCAAAAGTAATGAGTTAGTAAGTTGTTGCAAAAGTAATGAGTTAGTAAGTTGTTGGAAACCTATTTTTCCATAACCATTAATTTTCCATAACTATTAATTACAAATGGGTTCTCCTTTTTGGACTCGCATTTCTAGAATTTGTAGGAGAGCATTTTATTTAAGTGATAGGAAAAAGATGAGGTCCCGATGCATCAACAAGGGTTAATGATAGAGAACATAAGATAAAAATCATTCTTGAGACATAAGGAGAAACTAATGATGGATCTTGAAAAAAGATGTCTAAGGCCTACTGAGAGGTTGATGGAACATAAGAATAAAGATGAGGCTATCCTACAGTGTAAGGAGATGATAATGAAGGAGAAGGGATGAAATTCAAGAGAATGGTATATCTTGAAAAAGCCTTCATTATATTTGGACTATAGTCATAATGATTTTTGATATTGTAGTTGAAAAGTAGGCATCAAGGAAAATTGGGCCCTTATGAAGACACTAATGATTGAATTTGAAGGCAATAAATAAAAAGAAGAATAAGAGATAGAAAAATTAAATGTAAATGAGGACATAAGATTACATCATTAAAAGCTTAACTAATCAATTAAGTTTATAGAAAAATTGATAGTAAAACTATTGAACTTTAAGGGATAAGGAAAATTTGATGGTAATAACTTACTTGAATAAAAGGTTTCTAGCATAGTTTTGGTCATTATATCCTTTATATCTGGTTAAGCTTTATAATAAAAGTATCATTTAATTCATCTAGATTAGGTGCCTTAGTGGGGTTCATTTCAAAGACAACTTCTTCTACTTCATTTAGTCTAAAGGAGAGGAAAGAAATTGAAAAATCTCCTCTATGAACTGATTGTGGATAAAGGATATGAGTAGTTGAGTTGAGGACATATTAGTTGTTTTGGCTCCTTGAAATAACCATAAGCCATTTCCTTAAGATCTAATTGATTTGAGATTGCCTTACCATCTTGGTTCTTAATGGAGGAAACTTTATTAGTGTTCCTTCTTGTTATGATAGCATTATGAAAAAAATTTATTCTCAAATCTCCCTCCTTTAACCATAATACCTTAACTCTCTGCTTTAATGCCAAGTTGTTATCATATAGTGCTTCAAAATAATCAAGGATAGCCTTCTCTTTTTGATCTCTCCACCATTAATCCCCTGGATGATTATATACTTCTACCTAAATGTTTTTCAATATCCTTTTAGATTGTTCAACTTGAAACCAAGTGCTAGATTTAGAACCGATCTAATTTACTTTAACACATCTTTAATAAACCTTCATATTTGCATGCAAATAAATGAGTTATAACTATGGAATCTTCTGCACATACCTATTCTTAGTAAGTCAAAAAAATCCTCTCTCCATCATGAAATTGTTTAATATAAATAAGAAACTTATTTTTATTTAGACTAGGAAGTTTTACACCAGTATAGGTGAGTGATCAAATACTTTAGTGGGTAGTAAATTTTCTTTTCTCTCTATATAAGTGCTTATCAATGAACTATCAACTAATTCCCTATTAATTTTCTTTATTCTGACCCACCTAGAAACTTATTTATTGCTCCAAGTATTAAAACACCCCTCAAAACTCTGATATCTTACTCCCAACCTAGTGACACAATCATTAAAATCCTTGGAATGGTTATTTAGGCACATATTGCCTTCAGCTTTTGACCTAAATAGCATACTATTAAGGTCTCCCATAAAAAGGCAAGGTAGTTGGATTGTCGCTTTAATATTTTCTAAGTTGTTCCATAAGGATCTCATTTGCAATCCAAATTTGGACCCATATACGAATGTAACTTCAAAACTTTCTCCTATTTTATAAACTTAATCTTGGAATATATATGTTGTCCACTGTACTTCAAAACTTTAAGCCTAACCCTCCTGGAATCAAAATCTATTATGATTATGTCATAGTGGTCGTTAGAAGTTAACAAAAAAGACCATCGATCGGACCTTATAGTTAAGTTTCCTGACCTTCTTTTCAGACAACTTAGTTTCAAAAACCCCTATGACCTTTATTTTATTTCTATAGATAAACTCCTAAAGAGCAAGTTATTCTACAGGGTTGTTAGTCCGTAAATATTCCATGAAGTGATCAACATAACTAGGAATTTTTTAAATGTAAAACCATCATTTTCTTATTTCTACTACATAAAACCATCATTTTCTTATTTCTACTACATTTGTAACATCCCATTACCTGTGGGAGGTTAGAATAGTAAATATGAGTGATTAATGAGAGCTTAGAAAATGCATTTCATGTTCATGCATAATATGACATGCACATACATGTGAATAGTGAAATTTGCACATGAAAATGACTATACATGAATTCATTGACATTTCGGGTATAACTGTTTCTAAATGAGATTTTTTTATTGAGAATTATGGTTTTTATGTGTTGAAAATTGATTTGGAGAGTGTATTTGTGGATTTAGAATTTTTAAATTTTTGGAAAATTTTTTGGAAATTTGTTGGGTATTGTTGGACTAGGAAAAATTGCCAAGTGGCAAAACTATTAGTAAATGGTATTAGAAATTACTCTCCAATAGCAATGGAAATTTTGATAGGTGACTTTAGGATTTATTCACGAGTGTCAGTGAAAATTAGGAGACAATTAGAATAGAAATTGGATTTAGTGACTACAGCACCAATGTTGACTATTCCATCAGGGACCGAAGGATATGTGGTATATAGTGATGCTTCAGATCAAGGATTGGGATGTGTATTGATGCAGTATGGCAAGGTGATCGCCTATGCATCAAGATAACTAAGGTCTTACGAGATCAATTATCCGGTACATGATTTAAAGCTAGCTATAGTTGTCTTTGCTCTAAAGATTTGGAGACGCTACTTATATGAAGAGACCTTCCAGATTTATACAGATCATAAGAGTTTGAGGTATTTGTTAAGTCAGAAGGAGTTGAACTTGAGATAGAGGAGATGGATTGAGTTATTGAAGGATTATGACTGCATAATTGAGTACCACCCGGGGAAAGCAAATGTGGTAGTTGATGCTTTGAGCAGAAAGTCTAATACTAGTGTAGCTTAGATTTAGTTATCGAGGTTATCGAGCTTAATTCAGTTGAGAGCTTTGAATGTGGAGTTGAATCTCGAACACGATGAGGCCTTGATTGCTACATTGAAACTTAGGTCAGTGTTACATGATCAGATCAGAAGAGTACAAAGGAAAGATCCCAATATGGTGAAGCTTATAGAGAAAGTGGAGATGAATCCGAATTCCGAGTTTAAGTTGAGAGATAAGACTTTGTGGTTGACGTAGAGACTATGTGTGCCCGATGTGGAGGATCTGAGGAAGGAAATTCTTGAGGAAGCTCATATGGCCACCTATGCTATACATCCTGGTGCTAACAAGATGTACAACACGCTTAAGCAGCATTTCTGGTGGCTCGGAACAAAGAAGCACGTGGCAGAGTATATGTCTAAGTGTATGATATGCTAGCAAGTTAAAGCTGAGCACTAAGCTCCAGTAAGAAAGCTATATTCATTGCCCATTCCAGAGTGGAAATGGGAACGGATCACTATGGACTTCATCATGAGTTTGCCTAAGACTCCGAGGCAGCATGATGTTATATGGGTCATAGTGGACCGGTTGACTAAGTCGGCCCACTTCTTACCAGTGAGAGAAAATAACTCACTTGATCAGTTGGCCCGGAGATATGTGAATGAAGTTGTGAGACTGCATGGGGTTTCAGTGTCTATTGTATCGGACAGGGATCCCAGATTCACTTTGAGATTATGGAAGAGCTTACAGTCTGCTATGGGTACTAAGTTAAACTTCAGTACAACATTTCATCCTCAAACAGACGGACAGAGTGAGAGGACAATAAAGACTGTTGAGGATATGCTCTGAGCTTGTGTATTGGAGTTTCAAGGATCTTGGGATCAGTACATAGCACTGATAGAATTTGCATATAACAACCATTAC
>JAOTAY010000007.1:1435017-1445737 GCA_025629805.1 Erythroxylum baracoense | reverse complement strand
ATAATAAAGATAAGGATAAGGATAATTTGGTCTTTTTGTTAGTTATTCCTTTACCATTCCAAGTTTAAATTTTCAAACCAAACATTGGCATAGAATTGCTTATCTATTCTATTTTTTGAACCAAACAAAGTAATGCTTATTCCATTCTATTCCTGGTCTTTTCTATTCCTAAAGAATAACTATTCTATTCCTTATCTATTCCATTCCTTGAACCAAACAGCCTGTAATAAATTTGGACCTAATAAAATAAAATTAAAAGTTCGCAACTTCCAATGAATCAAATAAACACTAAATTATCATATTTTTCTAAAATTTTAAAATCTTGGGATTTCTTAATTAAAAAATATATAATAGAAATTTTCATTTTTAATATAACGTAAGAGTAATTTCTTGAAATAAAGTTAATGGACATGAAAAATATACTAAACTATGACAGATTCAAATACAGATTTACGTTAAGGAATACCACCTTTATTCATAAGATTTGCAATTTTCACTTAAGAGTTTGAGATTTTTTAACCATAATATAGTATAAATTAGGTAGATTTCAACCATCAAACAACTCAATTCAATTTCTAAATTCATAATAAATACACAAATAGGTTTGGACTTATAAAAGATCATTGAAACCTATAAATTCCTAAAGTTGTCAACATGTAATAACTATATATTATAACATAACCTTTATCAAAAACATTTTTTGAGAAATAGAAACTATAATTAATAATAATAAAAAGGAATAAATAGTTTTTATGGCTCTGAGCATAGAGATCCAAATAAGGAGAAGACAAATTATCCTAACTAATCCTATACTTGAGATCAACTTAAGATAGAAATTGTCCACTTAAGTAAATATAAAGAAGTCCATGGTATAAACAAAAACCTGTGACTTTCAATGGTTCCAGTTTTTTTAAGACTAATTTATGGGCTTGGGTTTTTTTTTTTTTTTTGCCTAGTAGGAATACATGCATCTTAGTGTTCCCTGAAGACATCTATGCAATTCATTTGATTAGAGAAAATTATATTATTATGTTCCATTCAAACTCTGTATACTACGTAACTCAAGGAAGTTTTGAATAACAAAGAATCTCCTCTATAAGGATACTATTTCTGAATACTCCATTTAATGATATCAGGCCATTCATTAGGAGGTTTGAATGAGTTGCAAAGTTGTAGAATTTCATTCTAAACAAAATAAGAGAAATCAAATTTGAAGAAGCATGCAAACGAGCTTGTTTGAACTATACTAGGTTGCACCATTTGACCTTAGCAGTTGGTATCATTAACAGATTTATGCATGAAGTATTTGGCTATACACCTGAGGGGATTCCCTTCTAGGAGATAATGTCTTTTCTATTTGGATCCAAACATAATTTGCTTAATTGAAAGATTGTAGAGGAGCTTAGAAGTTGAGCCTATATTAGATTTTGATTAAGCATCACTTCCTGCATTATTGCCTTTATAAGGAATGTAGTTGTAAGAAGGGAAAGCTCTATGATCCTTTCAAAAGGGGCATATAGACTCCAATTATCAATCCAGAATAAAGTTATAGATCCATTGCCACGTTTATAAAAGAATTCCAATCTAACCTTTTCTCTATGCTTAAGAACATTCTCCCTTGCCTAGAAGGAGTTATACTTAGGCTAGATATGCCAAAAGTTATGATACTTTATGCAAATATGTGTGCACCCATTTGTATTATGTTTATCCTTTAGAAATCTCCAAATCTTTTTAATCATTAGAATTTTATTTATGGTTCTCAGAGCTAGCACAACTAAACCACCTTCAGCTTTTGGAGTCCATATCTTAGTCCATTTGACTTTAAGAATTGAAACCTCAGTAAAGTTCTTCGTCTATAGGAATCTCCTTAGTAATCTGTCTATATTTTTTGAAATGCTAGAAGGAAAACCAAATTGGAGGCCCAATATACATGTAGATTATTCAAGACTGAGAATATAGTTAAACTTTACCTATAAGTAAAAGACATTTGGTACTCCAGTTATAGATTGTATTATGGATCCTCTCAATAAGGGGTTTGAAATCAAAGGAACAGAACCTAATAGAGGAAATGCGAATGCCCAATTAGGCTAAAAGAAGCGTCAAGAGTTACTTAATAGTAAGGGAAAAGAGCTAAGAAGCATTATAAACAACACTAGCAGAGAGGTATTTACCACTACTTTCCTTGTCAATGGTTAATTCAGATAAGTTCCTAAAAATGGTCATGCTTGTCATTAGGGAATAAATGAACTGGCATGTTTTTTAAAAAGAAGAGAAATAGGTCATCTATAAAAGTCGAGCTGACAATCCTGCATTTTTTGCACCTGGAGTGAAACTTAAGGAATTTAAAGGATCTATCTTACTTGACTATCCTCATTAACAACCTGGTCAGAGCTTCCATACATAAGGTAAACAAATATAGGAAAAGTGGATCCCCTCGTCTTAGACACCTAACTCCTCTAAATTAATTTTTCGGCTCCCTATTCAGTAAAACATTGTAAGACACTGTAGATATGCATTGGTCAATCCATTTTACAAAAAACAAGAGGGAAACCATATGCCTTAAGAGTATTAAGGATAAAGCTCTAAATCAAAAAGTTTCGTAATTATTTTACTACGCAAAGGGTTAGATTCTGTCCCGATTTTTTAAAAACTAAGAAGAAGAGCCAAAATTAATAGTTTTCTTATTTGTGAGTAAGATGACTAAAAGAGACGAACTATGATTTTTTAGCAATTTGTTGCCAAAATTTATAAAAGTAAAATTTTTATATTTTCATAATTTGAATGTGATTTTTTATTTTTGAAAAATAAACATAAGAATACTTAAAATTGAACGTATTTTAGTAAGTTACTTTTATTTTTTGGCAACCACAACAAATACCAAACCAAATAATCACTAAGTTTTTATTTTGTTGTGTTCTAGACTTCTTTTAGTTTTTAGAGTTCTCGATCTCTTCCTTTTATCGGTGGTAAATCCTTATCTTGCTCTATTCTCCTCATTTCTTGATCGCTCCACTTCTCCATTAAGACCATATTTAAAGTACTTACTACAAAATCTTTTATTCTAGTTGAGAAAGCATTATTGAAACATTTGTTTATTTTTTAAGATTTTCATTAGCTAATGGAGTATTCTAAGTTACAAATACTTCTCAATTCCTTTTAACGTTCTTCTTTAGTTTTGAAATCGCAAAAAGACAATGTGAACAAAGACTAAATAAAAAACCATGTTTTTATTCAATAACAGGAACCTGCATCAGTCTTTAAAGTGCTTATTGCCAAATTCTCGAGACCTCTCATGCATAGAGAACCCAACCTCTGGCACTTGCAGACACTTGAAAAGACCTACAGCCCATAAAGGTACCTGAAGAGTCCCCGTAAACCAGTTGAACTAATGGCAAGATTAACAATACTGTACATTTTATAATTGCATCCTATAAGAGTTCAGGCTCATGCGTCTTCAAAATCAATTACTAATTTGTAACACGTTGTAAATTTCTAACATACCATCGATGTACAACTTAAAAAATTAAGTATACAATTGGGTTCAAAAATCAAAGGAGTATGAACTGAGATGACCTGAGCTCCCGGTTGATATGATACAGTGATAACCTTTCGTTCCTCCTCTACAAATATATATCTACACGGTGCTTTGAAATTTGTGCTATTTGACCCTAAAATTCAGGGATCATATCCAACAAACTCCCACAGTATGGACACAAAGTGAATTATTTAATTTTATAAAAGAAATTCCCACGGAGGAAAGGGGTTATCTCAAAAATTGAGTCTCCATTAAGTAACATGCCGCAACTCTGATAGACATCATTGAGACCAACACAAACCACTATCAATCAATTGATTTGATTGAACTGCAGAGTTCTTAAAAAATAATTAGTAAACTTGTGTAAACCTTAAAAACTCCACCCCCTGATCGACCTCACTACCTGATTACACAATCTTATGTACTTTTCTCGTCCACTTTTGATGGAGGAAATGTTCCAAACACCCTGTCCCAGAAGGAAGATGTGATTCCAAAGCCTTTATCTTGGATCCTGAAGTGGTGATTCAGGTGATATTTCTGCACACCCACCAGTTAAAAAGTATATATTAGCAAGCACAGAGAAGACCTTCTACACAACAATAGGGTTCAAACACTGCCACATAGAAAAGTGGTAAAATATTCTCACCTTAAGACCTTTGGGTACATCGCTTCTGGGCTGACCATGGTGTAGATAGTAATGGGTGCAATCATAAATCACGTACCCCAATAAACCACCTCCAAACAATGCAGGAGCAGTCGAGGGAGTGGCTAAAACCTTAACTAAGTTCCAGAACTGGAAAACAAAAATCAATTTGCAGGTCAAGTAGTATTAAATGTGTACAAATATCAACTCATTGATGACAAACCAAAGGACTACTTTGCAAACTTATAATACTAACTCTTATTGTTGCCAAATATTCAAACATGACTTGTTCTGAAGCATTAGTCAACATAATGGAAGATCCCGACGTTTAGTTGGCAAATTACTTGTTGCTTTAACAAAAGTAGTTGTGCCCTTTCAATTAACTGCATAGTTCATATGTGAATGCCCATCCTAAAAATTTCCTTACGAGACATTCTTACTTGTTTTCATTGTTAGATTCATGCGTGATTAATTTTTCTTGTTCTCGATACATGAATGTATTATCTCTGTTAGCATTCAGCAATTAGGATCTGGCTATGGAATGCTATAATCCAAGTTCACATATGTGAGAAAACAAGACAATTTTCACCTTACCTTTTCAGTTAAACATGCAGTCAGACAGCATCCTGCCCAACCATAACTTCAATAGCAGAGCACTCTATTTAACCTTTTATGACTAGTACAGTCCAGTTTTCAGACTAGAACGTGAAATGGAAAAAGTTACAGAAATACAAACGCAATTTTGAAAAAGTAAAGTGTCCTATTGTAAGAATCAATAATTAGTTTCAGAATTTGATGGCATTTGACAAAGAGAAGCAGCATGTATTACGTACTGGAAATAGGAGAATAGCAGTCGCAGCCGGAGGAAAAACAAGCCTTAGACCATCCATAGGGTGCTTATGATGGCAGCCATGAAGAAGATAGTGTAAGGTATTACCCCTAAATGGAGTTCAAAAAATCAAGAAAGAATTTACGATGAGAAACAATTATAAACTTCAGTGGAGCATATGCATGTAGGCATATGAAAGAGAGGAAGACCAACCAATAACTCTTTGTTTTTATGTGGAAAAGAAAGCGGTGCAAACTGTACTCCAGCAAAGTCCATATAAAAATGCCAGAAACCACAAGTAGAGCTATATCTTGAAGTGTGTGTCCCATCTGAACAGACATTGATACAAACCAACATACAACTGGCAGCCAAATGACAGGAATTGCCCACCAAACTGTACGAGTCAAGAACTGGTCCAAGAAGAGCGAGAATCTCAAGATGTAACATATATTAAATCAATACGAATTTCTGCACGAGTGAAACCACTAACGAAGTAGCAGGTTAAGGCTTTCATATCAAGAAATAGATACCTCTAAAACTTCATTCTCAAAAAATCGAGGCCCTTCTTTGGAAACAATAGGCTGGTGAACCCATTCCTCATAGGCTTCTCCTAGATGACCAACCTATGATGGAATTTCACAAAGTTACCCACTGAAATATGAAAATGATAGTAATGAAGAACTTAAGGAACAAAAACATTGGTTTAGAATATAAACCTCTGACATAGACCAAGTGAACATATTCAAAATCCAAGAAATTGTAGGCAACAAAAAGAGTAACAGTTTTACGATGAAAAATTCGGTCTTAAAGAAAAGTATAACCACAGCTTCCAAAAGAAGTAGGGTAAACTAATTTCCAGTACATCAAAAAAGTAGGGTAAATGGAGCAACTGAATGCATTGCTGATTGCACACGATGAAGAGTGGAGTTACCAAACAGAAGTGATGGACAAAAAGACATTTTTAATGACCAGACAAGTGTAGAAAAAGAATGAAAACAAAAGACAGTACTTAAAGACAATCCCGTGGATGCGATTCTTCACATTGATGTTAAAGTGAAAGATGTACATATTGTATTAACCCAAATGTGGAGGAGAGTAGTACCACCACCACTATGCCAATCTCTACTATTTGTCAGTCCGTTACCTGGAACACAAGGGCCTTATTTAGATCAACAGAGAACTCTTGTGCGACCATCTTTGTGCGTTACTAGATACCTGTAGCTGGAGGAAGAAATAAAGGCTGATCAGTAATGAACAGAATAAAATATTAAATTGCAAGAGATTATTATATAAAATATAAGGGTGTTCTCTCTGTACGTTTAACTCTATAGAAGGCATAGTTAAAGTCTTTAGCTCAGAAACCTCAAAAAGCAATTCCACTTTAGTTGTGGACCACAGCTATAGACGCAAACATAACAAAGATTTCCTATAGATTAGGTTTGAAATCACTATCGACAACTGTAAATGAATTCAGTTGAATTCAGAGGTCCCACATGACAACTAATCCTTGCCCATGTAGCCAGAAGTAGTGGACTCCATCTAAAAAATAATCCATATTCCAGTTAAACATTCCTGAAATTTTAAAATAGAAAAGGGGTAAAAGAGCTGCAACTTTAATAAGCCAAATCTTGGTGAAGTAGTTTCCTTTCAAAGTCGTTTCTCGATTTCCTTACGTCTAGGAAGACAACGAACAGCTCTCCAGCTATGCACACTTCTCCCTGTATCCAATGTGGGGGGCCCTTTAGAATAAAAGCGCCATCGTTTCTGACTTTGTGTAATACCAAGTTAACAACAAACCAATAGGTCTTCGAATTTGAACACAAATTTAAAAGTCCTTTCTCAAACCTTATCATTATAGACACAAAGAAGTTTACTGCAATTTAAGAACTACAATGCAGAATATATAAAAATTTCAAATTGCAAGTAGCAAATGAAATTCTCCGAGAAATCCGCAATTAACTCATCGTCGACTAATTTACATCCAACCAAACAGAGAAGCAAAAACGCATAGTTGAAATAGCCAAGAAAAAACGGACAATAGTTATGGAGAAAGTAAAGAAAAAGAACCAGATCTATAAATAGCATAAAGACCAAAACTTGAACAGATAAACAAGCAAAGAAGACACTAACCCAGCAATGTGGTCGCAGTTGGGATCTAACCAGAAGAAGCTCCAAAATCCTTACCGGGTCTTCTCCTCTGCCTCTCCGTTTCTATGCTTGTATACCACCGATAGGTAACGGGAGCGGGGGAAGTGGCACAAGTGAAATCGATACGAATATATGGGAGATTCTCTTGGAGTATATATCCTCGGAGGGAGTAGAGAAATCTGGACCGCTGATTAAATCTGATGTTTCTCCAGGCTGGACATTTCTCCATACAGCTGAGCAACAAAGTTGGTTTAGGGCAATTACGTAATGTTATACCAAGTCCTCTCTCTATCATATGATATTTTAGGTGAGTTCCACTAATATAGCACATACTAGTAAGTGCTTATGGGTTAAAGATATTTATTTGCTTCTAACAGTACCAATGAAGAAAAAGAGACCGCTGCTGTTAGGCCGAACGGTTTTTTCAATTAAAAATTTTAAAACGACTTCGTTTCGTTTATAGGTATTGGCTTAAAGTTCGGTCAATTTAGACCAAATTTGTTGACTTCAGGTTAGAGCGCGAAAAATTGAATCGAAGCCCAATTGTCATGCCTACACTGTGGTTGTATGTTATGTATTTTGGTTTTGAGAGAATAGATTTCAGATACATGATTTTTCATAACTCAAATAGTAAGGCAGTACTGACATATATGATACCGTCATTCTAAATTTATGTATTTGAAAAAAAAAGACTAGCTGCCATCAGCTTATGTTGAGTAAGCTATGGTGGTGGACAGCCATAGCTTGCATATTGCAAGATGCATGCAAGATGTGGCAAAGACAGTGGAGGATTTATATAAAGACTCTCCCTCCCTCTTTCATAGGTATATGCATTTTAATACATGTATATGTGATGAGTTAGAACGATGTGTGCGTTTAAAAATTTTTTTTGAGAGAGTGATTTTGGGGTATTTTAGGAAATGTTTTTCTAAAAGGATGAATGACAAAATAGTGAGGATATTATCCTAGATATAGTAAATTTAGGAAATACTTTGTGTGTGAGTGTCACTATTTTGTTGTGTAATTTTTTTACTCTCTATACCTGCTATTTTCATCAGTGGAAGTTTTATTGTTTGGCCCAAGATATAACACAAATTAAATGATGAACCACGTTAAATTTTTACGTATTATTTTCTTGCTTATTTTACCTGTGAGATTTAATTTATAATTTTTCTCAACAAGTGATATCAGAGCCATATTTGGTTCTGTGTCAAAGTATTTCTCATCGAAGATATAAGCAAAAAAAAAGCAAGATGACTAGCCTAAATAGCTCCAACTACCACATAAAAAAGAACAAGATGAAAGATCTTTTGTTCGTCACAAAAATGTATTTATCGGTATTTACCACAACAAAACCTGAAAATAAATTGGACGAGGAGTGGGCATTTGAGCATAAGCAGGTATGTAGTTTTATTCGACAATTTGTTGAAGATAATGTGTATAATCATATCTGTAATGAAACTTACGCACGGACGTTGTGGAAGAAGCTCGAGGAGTTGTATGCCTCAAAAACCGGTAACATTAAATTATTTTACCTGACAAAATTGGTAGACATAAAATATCAAGAAGGTATCTCTGTGGCAGATCGCTTGAATGAATTTCAGGAGATCGTGGATCAATTATTAGGAATGGGCATAAAGTTCGATGATAAAATGCTTGCCCTTTTCATGCTTACCTCCTTGTCAGAGTCTTAGGAGACTTTAAAGATCTCAATCATCAATTCTGTAGTTGACGGTGTTGTTATGATAGAATTTGTAAAAAGTGGAATTCTGAATGAAGAAAAGAGATGGAGATCACAGAGTTCGGCCTCTTCAACACAGTCAGAAGTTTTGGTCACGAGTTTTAAGGGGAGGAGCAAATATAGAGGTCTAAATTTCATAGATAAGAGCAGAGAGAGATAAAATAAATATGCAAACATTGAGTGTTATCACTCCAAAAAAAAAAGGGTAACATCAAAAAGTTATGCTAGAAGTTCAAAGAAGAAAAGAACAAAAGCAAAAAAGTTAAGAAAGATGATAACAGTGATGATGAATACACAGCGACGACTACCACCATTGATGACTTTCACATCATCTCATATAATAATGATGTGAATAGTACATCTTGTGAGTTCATCTGAATAGGTAACAGTGGTGCCACTACTCACGCCACATCACATAAAAAACTCTTCTCATCATATACACAAGGAGATTTTGGTGTCTTTAAAATGGGAAATAAAGATTTGGCTAGAATCACCAAAAAATGTGACATTTACTTCAAGATAGACAATGGCATGAGATTGTCTCTGAAAGATGTCAAACATGCTCCCAATCTTTGCATAAATCTAATCTCAGTTGGCATACTTGATGATGAAGGTTTTTGTAACAATTTCAAAGATAACAAATGGAAACTTACCAAAAGCTCTTTGGTAATCGCCAAAGATAAGAAGTGCTCAAAGTTCTATGTAATGTAGGCAAAAGTCTCCAACAATGTTGTGAATCCAGTGTAGAAAGATGATGCAATTGAGTTATGGGACATGAGACTTGATCATATGAGCGAGAAGGGGATGACTCAGTTGGTGAAAAAGAATGCATTATTTGGAGTTGACCAGGTACATTTAAAGAAGTGTGCTTATTGTTTTGCTTGAAAGCAAAATAAAGGTTTTTTGAGAATTAAAAACAAAATAAAGTTGCTTTCAAAAATTTCCCTCCTTTCAGAATGAAGAATGTGTTGGATTTGGTACACTCAGTTCTATGTGGGTCAATGCCAAATTCACTATATGGTGCTCAATACTTTATAACTTTCATTGATGACTATTCTAGGAAGACGTGGGTATACACCTTGAAGACTAAAGATAAAGTACTAGATGTTTTCAAGCAATTTCATGTCTCAATTGAAAGACAAACTGGGAAGAAGTTTAAATGCATTCGAACAGACAATGCTGGAAAGTACATTGGACCATTTGATGTCTATTGCAAAGAGCAAGGTATTCGACATCAGACTACTCATCCTAAAACATCGCAGTTGAATGGTTTAGTTGAGAGGATGAACAGGAATTTGATGAAAAGAGTTAGATGCCTACTTTCACATGCAAAGTTGTCGAAGACAATTTGGGTGAGGCTTTATTTACAACAGTTCATGTATTAAATCGCTCACCTTGCATCCATTTAAAGTCTGATGTTCCAGAGAAAGTATGGTTATGAAAGGATGTTTCCTATAATCATCTAAAAATATTTGGTTGCAAAGCTTATATCCATATCCCTAAAGATAAAAGATCCAAGCACTGTTATGGATACCGTTCTGTACCGGCCGGTACTGACCGGACAGTACCATACCGGCCAAAACGGAACGTTACCGACGTCTTTAGTACCCAGTGTAAATACGTACTAGTCAGTACCGACTAGTACCTATATAATACCGACCGGTACCTAAAATTTTGAAAAATATAGGGATTTTTTCGCAAAATTTTCAAATATTTTTTAAAAATCTCCCCTCTCTCCCCACCCCCTTCTTTTTTTCAAAGTTTTTATAATTAATTATTAGTTAAACTTTTATTGTGATTTTTTAATTTTAAATTTTAAAATAA
>JAOTAY010000007.1:1387119-1403988 GCA_025629805.1 Erythroxylum baracoense | reverse complement strand
CGAGAAACTTACTGACGGAAAATTTCTTTACGGTCGGTAATATTATCTACGGTCGAATCTACGACATTTTTTTCTGTCGATAAATTCCATCGGTAATTTTTAATACCGACGGAATATTTATCTTTACCGTTGATAATTGTCGTCGCTAACTCAATATTTTCTTGTAGTGTTTATTGCTCTCCATGCATTGCTCATTGTATAAATCTTATTTTAAAAGATATTGGTAGTATGGATCATATTTTTAATCTTGTTTCACGCGTATCTAATATCATAATTTTTGTGTATAATCATATCATATTTTTGTTGTGGTTAAGAAAGCAAGAAGATTGAGATGAGATCGTGCGTCCTGCTGCTACCATGTTTGCAATTATATTTATTACTTTGAAAAGTGTTTATGAACATAAACAACTACATCAAAATCTAGTGACAAGTAAACTCTTTTCAAGTCATAAGTTATCAAAGAGTTAAAAAGGAAGAAACTTGTGCTATTATTCTAGATAATAAATTTTAGGATGCTTGCTTGATTATTGTAAGGATTGTTGCTCCGCTTATAAGGTTGTTGAGGGTTGTTGACTTAAATGAGAAGCCATCTTTAGGGTATATATATGATAGCATATATAGAGCTCACAAAACAATTATAAATCTTTTTAAAGGAAAGGAGAAATCGTACAAACCTTATATAGATATTATTGACCGACGATAAGCATTTTATTGAAAGGATCCACTTAGCAACTTATTTATCAATTCTTATTACTTATATAGTGGAGACGCATGTACAAATAATATTATGGGTGGCCTGTTTGATGTGATTGAATGCAAAAGTATTCTTTTATTGAAGAGCAATCACAAATGATAAATAAAATTAAATTATATCGTGAAGGTTTAGAAAGTTTTGCTAGATCATTAGTAAAGAGAGAACTTATAATGAAAAAAATGCAACCTAGTAAGTTTTTATACTTTTAATTCATTCTTTACTTATTAATAATATATTTTATTTTTCTATTAATAATATATTTTTCATTTTTTATAACTATTAATTTAAAATACAGATGATTGGTGGAGATTATTCGATGACAGTGCTCAAACATTGAGAAAACTCACTATTGGATTACTCAATCAAAGAACTTCAATATCAGATTGTGAACGTAATTCGATTGTTTTTAAACATATTCATATAAAGAAATGAAATCGTTTGGAACATCAAAGACTTAATGACCTTGTTTACGTTACTTATAATCTGAGAATGAAGAATATGTATTTTATAGTTTTGTTTTTATTTCATTAATTTTATGTTTACTATTAACTTTATAATTTCTCTATTATGTATTTAGAGTGCTTAGTAAAAGAAAACGTATGATCCTGTTGATATTAATTGTATTGACTATACTGATTTTTGGATCGAAGAAGAAGAATCATCGCCTGACCTTGATTATAATGAACTTAAAAAGGTGATTTATGAAGAAAATGCATCTGTCACAACAAATGAATTAAGAACATTTACCGATGATCAGTACATATTTTATTTTGATCATATTTAAGTTTAAAGTATGATGTATTACAAATTTGTAATTGAGAATAATTTCATACATTATTAATTTGTAATTTATTTGAATGTAGTATAAGAAGTTGATTCAAATACATTGGATGAAAGCTTAGTTTAGGAGTCTTTAGCGTTGGAAAATTTGGAGCTTTTTAGATGATGAGACACAACCTCTTTTAGAAATACAAATTTGATTTTTATTATTATTTGAAGTTTTTTATTAGACTAATATTTATTTATTATTAGTTAATTATATAATAATTGACATTGAAGTATTTTTTTATTTCAATAAAATATTTTATTTTTACTTTTATAAATTTTATTTCTTATTTATTATATACCGGTGTTTTAACGGTTTAATATCAATTAAACTTTTAAACTTTAAACCTTTCTTTTGACTGGCTTGATGTACGATCTAGTTCTTAAAACATTGGTGGTGAAGCATGGTTTGCTTTATTGCAAGATTTGTGATCAGTTGCCGGGTACCTTTTTTAAGGCTCTTCTAAAAGGCATATTTGAGTTTATAAAGAAGAAGTTGAGAGTTTAAAGCTATTGATGCAAGAAAAAGTGTTGATGTTTGCTCCGTATCTACCGAAAATAAGTTAATATTGAGTGTTGATGTTTGCTCCGTATCTACCGAAAATAAGTTAATATTGAGTTGTGTGCCATGTCTTTAGGCATTTTTATCTTTTTCTTAATTTATATTTTCTAGTTGAGTGATTTGTTAATTGCTATTTCTATAATGAGCGGATCTGAGTGGATTTTTAGGAACTTTCAATTTTCAAGTATATGTATTTAAGGGTGTGTTAAGTCTGGAAATTATATATCGGAAATTTCCATCTTTATCTTTGGGTTTTTTATTTTCTATCCCTGTTTGAGCTCCTTATTCCAACATAATAATATACCAAAACCTAGTTCGAGTACCTTGTCCATGGCCAAATTGCAATTAAAAGTTAATCTCTTGTCAAAAAGTATCCTACCATTTTTTTTTTTCCATTCGGAAGCTCCTTTTATATCTAATGGTGACATAAATATAATTTCTCCATCTTGAACTGAAAGAGTAACGTATCTCAATTTTGAGTTGCGAGTTTTAGCATCCATAACGTGGATCATATGACATCTCCTTAGCGACAGAAGAGCATGGATCCTTAGAAGCACTATCAAGATGAGGCCTATTAGAGTAAAGGATACTAGCAAAGGAAGGATCCCCTTTTGTCGACATAGATGGAGGAATGGAAGGTATGAAACTAGCTCCTAAAGGGTAATTTGAGAGTTATGGTTGAGGTTGCTCAAAGTCTAAAATGGTGGCCCTTTATTTGGAACCAAGAACTATAAGGACATAATGATATCTATTGTTCCCTCGATCATCTTTCAATATTATAGGACACAACTATATCAATTATTCATTCATTATCCTTAATATTATTTTTCTGGTTTATGATCTAACTTTAATTCAGATCACAAGAACCTGGTGTTAGTGAATTTTAGATTCTAAATTCCCCATGTCACTCTCATATCAAAATTACTAATGATAAATGTCCATATAATGCATTTCCGGCACTGCCAATTTTCATGGTCGTTACTCTTTAACTTTTCCTCTTTTATCCAAGAGGGAAGACAATATTTAATAGATTCATAACTTTACATTCTTCTTTTGCAAATTTATTATACTTCCACTCTAAATCGAAAGTGTCCTTAGATTTACATAGTTTCAAACGTACTTCTCAAGGCACTTGTTCTTTTTTATAGGCACACAATTTAACTCCAAACAATTCACTCTTAACTTTTCCCGGATCGGAGACTTGATCATTGAAAACCAAGCTGACAGAGTCACCTAATTTATTTTGTTGTTCCGACGAGTTGCAGGTAGCTAGGATGTAGAACATGGAGGCATATAAGATGGAGGTGGGCGCATGCTTGTTTCATTGGTGCCTCCATCCTTCACTATCACCACAGTGCTCATGCCCCAAGTTGTATGCCTCTCCAAATGACAGTGCATGAACCAGACTCCTGCAATTTTGTATATTTTGGTGATTTGGAATAAGCAGAATTAATATACAAAATACCATTCTGATGATATAGCAAGTGCAAAGACTTCACCTGGATTATCTGCTATAAATCTGACAGCAGCCCATCCATTCATGGGAAGACCTATAGTGTTTATTTCTGGTGGATCTTTGAGGTTATACATCAAAGGGTCGGTTGTTTCATTGAAATTCCCTGTGTTCATGCCAACCAAATAGAAACTGAAACCATGAAGATGCATTGGATGATTTTCTGCTGCCACTAGATTTGTTCCTTGGTAAACCAATTCTACTGCTTCTCCATAATTCAATAGTATCACCCTTCTCCCTTGTTTTGTGAACCACGTAACATTCTCAACATTTCCTGTGAAATTGAAGTACATTGGTGGCCGGTCGGGGAAATCTGTAGTGAAAATACCACTAATATTGCTGCACAAGACAGATTAATTTCATCATCACTTTTAGTCAACTTCTTAGTATATTTAATCCTAGATTCTGAATTGGCGATCTATGAGAACAATTGTGTCGTGCAATTTTTTACACTCTTGGTAGAGAGGATTTGAATATGATACCTGTAGTATGCCTGTAGTATATCCACTGAAGCAGTAGTAAAACTTATATTATTGAGGCTTGAAGCTTGAATATTTCCATTTGCCCCAGTACACGTCTCATTAGATGGACAAGGCAATGAATTTATAGAAGCTGTCATATAGATTCTTCGACTTATGCTCTTGGGAACATTAACGGGATGCTCTTTGCTCGCCAAGGCAAAGACACTAGCAAAGAACCTCGCGGCAGCGTCAGTATCGTTGTAAGCAGGAAGAGTTGGAAATGGAATAGAGGATTGTGTATAGTTTCCTTTATATTGCAGAATTGCAGTGGTAGTGGTGTTATCGAATGGAACACCAGACTCGGCGAAAGCAGAAGCAGCAATGTAGTATTTGCCGGCAGATTGATTTGCTGTGACCAACACGTCCATGGTTTGCCCTGGGGTTATAGTAATGTATTCTACAGTATTTGGCTTCGTGTATGCGCCGTCTTGGCCAACAACCGTGAGGTTATGTTTTGCTATCCCAAAGAACATTTCTTCATTCAGAACTGCATTCACGATTCGTAGGAGATATGTCTTACCCCGTCGGACATGTAACCTATATGTTGTCTCTGCGATAGCAAACATTACATTATAAATCTTCCCTTCAAACAACATTTTACTAGAATATATATATCATGAATCATTCCATTCTTTTTAAACAACAAATTTTTAATATTACATCTATTTACATTATATTCCATTATAAACTATTTCATTTCATTCCGTTATGTTCTATTTCACTAAAAATTTTACCTCTACTTTTCAGTTAAGCGCCTTGAGTTGTGAGCACAAAACCACAAGCTGTATCAACTATTCTTTCAGTAACAAACCTTCTCCTAAATCTTTAATTAATATTATTTATTGTGTAATCAAATATTTGATTTCAATCATATCAAAAGTTAGATTTAACCGTTGGGAAGACATCAAAAGTTAGATTTAACCGCTGGGAAGACACAATCTAACTCCTCAATTTTTGAGCTTTTCATCCGGTTGGTTTGAAAGTTGTAGGAAATAGAGGAATTAAAAATTTGTAGATCATTTTAGAAGTTAAAAGACTAAATCAAACAAGAGAAGAGTTTGACGTAATTGATAAGATGTCCTTTCCTTAATAATAATATAAATTCCATTTCACCGATTCCTCCCATCGATCAAATTTTTTATGTGACCGGACCAAAAAGATCGGCTATGGGTACATACTAAATTTTATTATAATAGTCACCTTTGTTTTGATGGCACGTACAATAATGAGAGTGCGCTGAAAAGTTACGGTATATCGTATATACATCATGAAATTAGGATTAGTGGCTACTACACGTCATGTCTCATGATAGATTGAAAATAATCAATATCAGAGGTATTGTTCGATTTACCGTTTGAGCAAGCATATAAATCTCCAGGTTGGCCGTTGATAGTAAAGGCATCCGAAACGTTAGGTTCCCCACCTGTGGCAACCGCGGTCTTTATTACCTCCATCACATCATTCTTGTACCATGATGCTGAGTACAGATTATAGGAGCTAATTAATCACAACAAATTTTTAACTCAGATTCTTAATTTCCAAGCATGTATAGATACATACCAAGCACAATTGTCTTCTCGGCAAAAGGTTTGCGATATGGATATCGGGTTCCCTTAGCAGGGTGAATGATAATGGCTCCATGAACAGTAGCCCGGGACCAGTCGCTATGAGCATGCCACCAGAGAGTGCCTTCTTCTGTGCTCAATGCTATCTCTTGAGTGAAACTTGTTCCTGCCGGAATAGGGCACTGGGTTATGTTTTCAGGTCCATCTGACCATGGATTTCTTGGTTGCTTCACTCCATGCCTGCACGTATTGTCCAATGTTAATGAAGTTCATTGTAAGCCGGATTTCAACCCTGGTAGATTTCGAGTCAATGATCTTCAAATGAATGCCAATATCTCATTTGCAGTAAGATCTGGTGATATTTATAAATCGTACCAGTGGATGGTGACACCGTATGTTCCTTGATTGTGGACATTAACGAACACCGTGTCCCCCTTTCGCACTCGAATTTCCGGGCCTGGAAAGCTGTCGTTTACCGTTAGCATGCTCTTGCTGCTACACAACCTTGTAAAATTAGTTTCTTTCAGCTGCAACATACATGCAGTTCAGATGAAACAACAAACCAATTAGCTTCGTAGATACAATTCCCTTAAACAACACAAATTTTCCTTAAACCAATTAGTTTTAACTTGCAAAAATAGTAGCGTGCACGCATTAGCATGACCAGCCATTTCTACTGATATTTAATTAGCAACCCACACCCAGACTTTTCAAGTGAATTTAATCAACAATAACCAGGCTTCTTATGATTAGCAGACAGAGAAGAAGTACGTACCACGAAATCATAGTAGTGGACAGCACCCATAGCGGTGCCAAATCTCAGACTACTAAGAAAAAAATATCCCATAAGCAATGAGATCAACCCCATCTTTCCCTTAATCTTTTAGCGCTTCTCACTTTACTTTGTGGTTCTATCAGCTGTCTATATATCCTTGCATTTTACAGTGGAAGGTTGGTTGTCTCGTGCTTAACACGGTTTGTGTTGAATTTAGTTAGGCACATGAAAAGGTTTTAAAAAATTTACCTTTATGCACCTCTTCCTTGGTTGACATAGCTTTGTCGTTAGCTGTGATGTAGGCTGCATGGGCCTACAATACAAACGTGCATAAGAAACAATAAAACTACAACTTTTGTTTTTGAAAAAATAAAAGGAATTGTATTAATACTAGCAAAGCTAAAAAACATAACTACAATGGGCCACTTAATCTGGCTATAAAAACAGAAATCTCAAAATAGAGTATATCAATTAATTATAACAAATCAACTTGACTAAGTGTATGTTGTTTGTTGTTGGCAATAAACGCGGCACTTATCCAATTTACTACATTAACCTTTAACTTCACTAGACCTTAATGAATCACCTCTAGGTGTTTTGAAAAGTAGATAATTTGACCAATGTAATAATGTATACGATTAGTAATTGTCTTCTATTGAGCACCTAAAAAGGACACTCTATTCTAAATATGTAGAATCTTTAATTTTGTCCTAAAGAGGCCTACCAAAATTGACTTCCCATCTATTACCAACTCTCTCATCGTGGATTATTTGGGAGGGTCATTTAACCCTCTTATATTCCATAAGAATGATCATTTAAAGAGAATACTCCTTCTATTTGGTTTTCCTTCTTGTTGATCTTCTTGGGATTAGGAAATGCTTGTAAAACCTTTCTTCTATCTCAACAAATCTGTCATTATCTGGTTGTCTTAGCAGTTGGTTATTTGTTGGATCATTATCTAGTAAGTCAAATTCATCGTCTAGCTCTTCTTTCACTTATTGTGAATTTTGGGTAGAAGTTATATCTTTCTTGTTATTAGGTTCCTTTAACGGAGAGGTATGTCTAACTATTATATTGGGCTTCCCATCTTCAGTATCTGGAGTATATATTGCTGAGTTATCTGAATTTTTATTAACAAGAATTTGTGCACCCACAACCTCATCATTATCCACTGGAGAAGAATCAACCCCCAATAATTCATCATGCCATCTAGTTTGAAATAGTTTTCCTGTAGGAACCATTTCTTGGTTGAATTATGAGGTTTCCAAGGATATGACACCTTTATTTTAGATTTTTCAATCTCCCATATTTCATCAAACTTAAGAATTGGTAAATGATCACGTAGTATAGCATTCCTTTTAACCTCCACATAGATTTTTGTATACCCAATTCGCTCCATTCTAGATGTTTGAGCATCCATACAAAAAGGCTTACTTAAAGAGCTTGCTAAAAAACTCAATCATTCAATTGTCCCAAATTTTAGTAGCAAATTATGAAACTGCACCCATATAGGAAAAAATTCCACACATTCCCTGTTAAATGTTATCTTAGGTTTCCACTTCTAAATAAACACAGATTGGCTCCCTATATGTCAAGGTCTCAATTCCAATATTTCATTTAAATTACTATCAACAATAAATTTAAACATAATAGTGTCATCATCAATGATAAAGTTGTCTCCAAACTTTTCTTACCTCATCGTGCAGTGGCCCAGGCATTGATGATTGGAAATGCGAGCCTCTTACTCCAGAAGGATTCGATCAGGGTATTATACCAAGCCCTTGCTCTGACTTGCAATAATTCAATCATTGGACTGACAACACCATCTTTTATAGCGTCCAGGTAGTATTTCAGATGTATCTTAGGCTGTCATAAGTGAATTTTCTTTGTTTAAGCACTAGTATTGTGGGAGGGGTTTTGGGAATCTAAAGTTGGTGAGTTTATCCCCTTTCCAAATGCATACTTCCAACAAACCTCTCGGGTGAGCATAGGGAAATCTTTCATGGACAGGGGTGAAGGTGCCCCATCCCCCGCCATGGACTTCACGTCGTTGTCCTCTTGCCTCTCGCAGAGTCACCTTACACTGATAGCCTAACATTGTAGCTCCTCCATCTCATGCCTTTCCTATAATAGATAGCGCAACCCATATCTATTTATCTCAAAGAGCAAGCGATCCACCGAGCGAGCAAGAGCGGGGGCGGTACAACCCAAATCTGAAGAGCAGGAGGTAAGAGGATAATGACGTGAACTTCATGGAAGGATATTTGGGTAGCGAACCACCAAGCATGCAATGCACCCAGGAGTAGGAGCGACGCGAGAACAAGAGCGGCAAAACCCAGATCTAAAGAGCAGAAGCCGTGCAAAACCCTCTAAACAAGCGACCTATCGAGGAGCAACGCAAAACCCTCAGACTAATAAAAACAACAACAACTTGATAAATAGTGCTTGAATGTACCACTGTACCCAGAGGGCAGACAACTTACCTTTCTTTTATCTAACTTTGGGATAACAATTTTTTAGTCCTACAACCTTATCAAAATCTACAGTTAACTTCTAAAATTGCTAAAATTTTAATTGAATTCACAATGTTAAGCATGTTAGATGAAATGGTTCTTAAGCTTGCACTCCCTGAAGTACAATAATAGTCAAAATATTGTGTAGAGCTTACATGATTTAGAAGTCACGTGCCACGTATAATCCAATCTAAAGTCATCACAATCATTAACCGTGACCAATAAATAATAGTTAACCTTTCAATTGTCGATGGGAAAAATAAACCACAACTTTTTTCCCATATTTAAGGTTCCAACAAAACCCACTCTTTACCTAATGATGGCAAAGGAATTTTTTGGTCAAGTTCCATATATACTAAATGACAATCACCCTTAGTCTCTAAATATCCTAATGTGAGCCTAACACCGTAATTTATGAATCTAATTAGTTCGTTCCTTAGGAATTAAAAAATAGAGGTTTAAATAACTCAACAAGATGTTTTGTTCAGGAGAAATAGTGTAGAGTTCTAAAAGTTAATGAAGGAGAAAAAAAGAAAAAAAGAATCTAAAGTTAATGAAATAGTAAAGACTGAAAACAAGAAACAAACTAACACTGAAGTGTCAGCCTTAAAGAGAAATCTTACGGAAATTTAAGTTGGAAAATAGTGAACTCTGTCATCAGCAATGTTTCAATGGATAACGAAGGAGGGGAGTGAACTAGAAAAGAAATTATTTTTTCAATCCCATTCCTTAGTATTAATATATTGTTTCCATTCAATTAGTTAATTGTATATTTGTAATATTACTTATTGTTTAGGATAAGTATAATTTGTAACTAAGATTTTGAAAAGATCATAATTATTAGATATGTTAAATTAGTATATTATTTTTATTATTTTTCTAGTCATTTACTATTAAGATTAGACATTAATAAGAAAAATAGACTAGCACATATTATATTTCTTTCTTATAAAATAGTTTTAATTGTTTACATCCACAAGGAGCCAATATCAATTCTACTTCAAGCTTAAGAAAATAACACAAAAAATAACTAGGTAAAGGCTTGTTAGTAATTTTTTTTAAGCTTATAAATTTTTTCACTTATTTCTCTTTTCTAAATCTAAGATTGAGATATTTAAAGTTACTAAGAGAGAGTTATGAAGAAATAAAATTATATTGGTCAGTTTTTTCCATTATGTAAATTTTATTGGGTTATTGAAAGTGATTTTCTTCTTTATATTCTAGTATTATGTGGACTTAAATTGGTAAGTCTAGATTTCTATATTGGCTCTATAAATAATTGTGTAATAGTTTAGTTTACGCAATAGATGTAAGAACATAATTTCTATTGCAATAATAATCTTCCTTCACTATTTATGTGACTATGTAAGCATTTATGAACGTATCATTTTTCCAAAAAAAAGTAGTATTAAGGCCAATTATGACATCAAAACAGAATTCCTTAACTCATCAAACTTAATTATGAGCATTTTGAACTTAAGATGAAACCCAATCTCAGTTTAAAAGGAGTTTGAAATGTAGTCAACAAAGGCTACACAAAGCCTTAAAATAAGAAAAGTTTGAATCAATTCAAAAATGAAGCCTTAAAGATGGAAATAAAGAATGATTTAAGTGCACTTACTATCATCAATCAAGGTTTGGATGAAGGAATATTTGATAAAATAGCTAATAAAATTACATCAAAGAAGTCATGGAAAACTTTTAAATTTAGTGATGGGAGTTAACTAAGTGAAAAAGATGTGACTTCAAACACCAAGGGATGAGTTTGAGAAACTCTTAATAAAAGATGATGAGTCCATAATTTCATAGTACTTCACAAAAGTAAGGATGGCAATGAACGACCCATGGGTCTAGATTTAAGTATTTTCAATGAATTGACCCATGAGCCAGGACTAGGCCTAAGCCGACTTAAGACTTAACTATTGTAAGCAAAATGATCATTTTGCTTAGAAGAGTTAGGTCTCAGATAAGCCTGGGTCTCGGTAACCTAAGCCAGGACTCAATTAAAAAACATTATTTTACATAGTTATTCTTTAAAAAATTATTTTAAAAAATTGGCAGGGTTGGCCCATGGGCCAGTCCTTTGCCATCGCTACACAAAATTCCTAGGAGTGATTAATCTACTTCAAATTTAATTATATTGTACCACATACTAAAGAATCTAAAGTTTTAAGTAGAGTGACCGTTACTAAGCTAAGTAAATCCTTACTGGCTTATGAAGAAAGTTTGAATCATGATAAGAAGGATGTAATATAATAAGCATTAGTAAAAAAAATTTCCTTAGTCATTAAAGTAAAAGAAGACAATTTGTACATAAAAGTGGACACGGTACAGATGAGGTCATAAACTCGTATGGAGTTAAGGGAGAGGAAGAGGAGACTAAAACTCTTCTAGTGAAAATCCATCTCAAAATCCTCAATATGGTTAAGAAATAGGAAGAGATAATTATTTTGACTCTTAGGATGAAAACCATATAAAATCCTAAACAAGCCCACTGACTGGAACCAAAGTTATAAGAATTTTGATCGCCTTAAGTTTCCTTATAAAGATCAAAAGAAGTTATTATCAAAGAATCAAGAGGAAATCCTCAAAACAAGAGAAGAAAACTCCCAATTTTAATTTTATGTTAATGATCTGCGAACTACATCCCTAAGACAATCTTAAGAATAAAATCCTAAAAAGGGAATATAAAACTAGAGTCTTAAAAGAACATTCCTTATAAGTGTAATTAGGATTCAGGCACTAACTACTAATACTACTTTAAATAGGACTCTAGGAATAATTTTTCCATTCATATCCAAATGTCATAAGGAATCCTAATCATATTATAATAATTAATCCTAATTAGATTAGAAATTAACCCCACAACAAGTCCTAACCTAAACAGGAAACTAGAAAACAACCACCGAATAATACTAACACTATTTGGGCTTTATAATTAAGTAAGTTATATCCTAATTACAATTAAAAAAATGCTGACCAATAGCACAAAACTAACAAAGTCCTTAAATAATCTTAATTATGTTAATTGGGTTATGTTTAACTTAAAGCAAGTGGACCAGGTTGCTGTAAATTTTCGAACCTTATTTTTTATGTATTAAGCATATTTCATCTTTATCAACATGTAAAAAAGTAAGTAATCTTAGCAATGTATTTGATTCATCCTAAACAGTCTCCTTTTATTACATATCTATAATTAATCCTTGCAAAACTACCTTCATTTGTTTGGTCTTTGCTTTAATCATTAGACATCAAATTCCTTAAAAAAGATCATAAGAATGGTTAGAAATAGCTACTAGTGCAAGCTGATCTCCATCACTCCCTCCCTCCTCAAAAGGATTTTTCCTCTAATCACCACTTAAGGAAATAAACCATGTGGTATTTACTTGGGAAATAGATATGTCAATTCATAAACAAGTTGAGATCAAGTTGTGCATTATCTCCACCACCACTCATATTTAAATTTGCAAAGAAGACATTAGGTTACTTATTTGCTCATGTTTCACTCAAATTTTTCTTTTCACGATGATGTTCTCATTACTCTTTCCTGTTACCACTCAATTTCCCCTTACAAGCCCTTCAAAAAGAACTCTATTGATGGTCCTACCAAAATAGCAAGCAACAATAGGGTTTATAACTTTAATTGACAAAAATTAGGATTAACAAGAAAGAACAAAGGAAACAAAATCAACAATAAGGATGATTTGACACTAACAATAGGTTTTAAAAAATCAACAGAAAGGTAACAAGGGATGAAAAAAAACTAACAATATTTTTTAAACTAAAAAAGGGGTTAGAATTTAGGATCTAATGACCATTTTTTAATTTGATTTTTCTTTCTTTTTCTTTTCTTTTCTTTTCTTTTCTTTTCTTCTCTTCTTTTTTCTTTTCTTTTTTTATTTTTCTTTTCTTTTATTTTTGTCCTATTTTATATTATTTTTGTTTTATGTATATATGATGTGAACTAACTCAAAAACACAATAGAAAAGAGAATGGAATAACTTTGATTAAAGAAGAATTCACAAAGTGAATGTTGAATTGAAAATAACTTGAGTATAGAAAGAATTGGATAGATAGATAATGAATGAAAAAATCACAAATGATAAGAAAGTAAATAAACAATAAAAGGAAAAGTTGCAATTGATTTCAAGAGCCAGAGCTCTGACCAAATAATGTGAACTTTAGGCTGAAAATCACCTAAAACTTGGATCATAAAGAATTAAAAAAATCTTAAGTTCGCATTCAAATATAGTATGGAAGCTGGATTTTAACCAAACCTACTGATTAGAACCAAAGACAAAAGAATTTTAATCACAAAAAGTTACCTTGATAAGTTCAAATTAACTTCTTGTCAAAGAACTACGAGGGAATTCTCACAAAAGGTGAAGAAAACTCTTAATTTAATTTCTGTATTGATGATTTAGGAATTACTTCAATAAGACAACCTTTTATAAGCATTAAATACTTAATGACTAGAATCTTAAAATAATAGAAAAATAGAGTCCTAAAGGAACATTCCTTATCAAATGTGACAAGGATTCAAAACATTAACTACTAATACTACTTTAACTAAGACTCTAAGAATCCTATTTTAGTTCATATCCTTAATGTTATAAGGAATTCTAATCAAATTAGAAATTTAAGTAATCCTAATTAGATTAGCGTAAACCCCATTCAAGTTTTGACCTAAATAGGAACTAGAACAAAATATAAAACAATATTAACATGGTTTAGACTTATACCTAATAACAATAAAACATGCTAAACAATAACACAAAAATGAACTAAAGCCCTTAAATACACCTAAATTATATGAATTAGGCTCTATTTAACTTAAAACAAGTAGAACAGTTTCTTAGACATTCTCTAAGCCTTGCTCTTCTTATATTAAGTCCATACCATTTTCATTAACATGTGGAAAAGTGATTAATCTTGGCAATGCATCTAATTCATCGTGAATAACATCAATTTTATGCATATCCATGATTAATCCTTGTAGAAATATTTTCTTGCATTTAGTATTTTCCCGAATCATTAGACATCTAATTCTTTGCAAGGTATCATAAGAATGGTTGAAAATAAGTACCAGTGCAAGCTAATATCCATCAATGATTTTGGAAAATTAATAAAAGAAGGAAGTAGAATTCAATATTATTTATATATAAAGCATAATTATTATTCTTAGGAATGTTTTTTTTAATGAAGATAATACAGAATTAGAAGAAGCTAATGGGAATTAAATGGGTGAAACTTTAGTACTTATAGTAAAGGATTAGCTAGAAGATAAAAAAGAGCATAAGGTACCTTTATAATACAACTAGTAATCACATAAACAGTTATAAAGAAAATTTTATATAATTATGATAATACAGTGATGAAGATTAAAGTCAAATGTGTGATTTTACTAAAAAGAAAGCAAGTGTTCATAATGTAAGCTTCTCTCTAATATTTACTTTTTTCACTACTAAAATATAACATTTTAAGCATTGGTCAAAAATTCGGGAATGGTTTTCAAATTTCTATGAAGGATCATACTCTTTTATGATGCTAATCTTGTTTATAATGACAATGACTAGCAATAAGATATTTTTGTTAAACTTGAAAGCTAAGAATGCCATATGTTTGAGTATTGACGTCAATGATCCTTAAACAATATAGCATATAAAGTATAAGCAATTGATTATTAATTCACTCAAGGTTTTAGGACAAAAGAAGATAGTTAGAGTCATTTAAAGCATAGATAATTTTGAATAATTATATTACGTATAGTTGCTTGGAAAGCATTCAAAGAAAAGTTTTAAAAAATAATCATTTTCAAAATCCACCAAACCATACCAATTTATTCATAGATGTTTGTGGTTCTATCAATCCTCTGTTTTCTTGGTTAAAGCTATTACTTTATTCTCTTCATTGATGATTATAATAAAAATACGGTAAAATTGTGAAATACAAGTTTAAAGCTTTTAATGCATTTAACAATTTTAAATATTTGATTAAAAAAGAGTAGTTTTGAAAATAAATCTTTGAGAACTAGATTTATTTCTAGATTTAAGAGTTTTGATAAGTTCCGTAGAATTCATCATTCTTCTATAGTTTGTAGATCTCTATAAAAAGTAGAGTAGCAGAGAAAAAAACTAAATAATCATATTATATGCAACTTATTTTTCAGATTATAATTCAATGAGGAACTTGAAATGTCACTCTATAAGAAACATAGAGTGGAGTGTAGCCAATTTCATCACATTTGAGAGCATTGGTTTTATTGCACATGCATGTTCTATAATAAGAAAGTTGCAAACTTGATTATCACAGTAAGAAGTTTATTTTCTTTGGATGTAATGAAAACTGAAAAGGCTATTGAATTATAGTAGAGATGTTAAGCAAAGGAAAGAATGTTAATAGTAGAGATGATAAATTTGATGAAGAAGCATCAAATGCTTAGAACTCTTAAATGAATGGATCTTATGATTTCTTTCCATATTTTGAATATAAAGAATAACAAGGGGCTATTCAAGAATTCAAAAATGATTATTCTCTACGAATTTCACCACTTCATCATGTTAAGCTTCATCATCCACATCTTCACCAACAAGTGAGAGACCTTAAGGATATCTAATAATTGATAAGTCTACATTGAGAAGCCAATGAGATTTGTGGTTAAAATGTAAGAAGATAAACTATTAAATTTTAAAAAGACGTTATATCGACCTAAACAAGTACCAAGAGTTAAAAATAATTGAATCGATAATTATTTCTAAGATAAAGGTTTTACTAAATGCTTAGACAAATATGCTCTTTACAGCAAAAAGAATAAAATCTAAACATCTCAATTGTACCTTAACATTTCTTAAAATATCTAATTAAGCATATTTCTTTATTTATAGTATTACGTTGAACCTTTTTTAAGTCAAGAGGACTTTACGATGATTAATTTTGATGACAATCAAATAATAATAATGTTAGAAACAAATGAACATTTTTGACAAGTGTGTTAAGTGTGCAGACAAAGTACAAAACACAGACGCAAAAGGAATCACAGACATAAAGATCACATAGACGCGAAGTCAAAACACAGACGCAGACACAAAGACAATGTAAACGCAGACGCAGACGCAAAATCGAAACACAGATGCAAAGACAATATAAACGCAGATGCAAATGCAAAATAGAAACACAGACGCAAAGACCACATAGATGCAAAGTCAAAATATAGACGCAAACACAACACAGACGCAGATGCAGACGCAAAATCAAAACGCAGAAGCAGATGCAAAATCAAAACACATACACAGACGCAGACGCAAAATCAAAACATAGACGCAGACGTAAAATTAAAACACATACGCAGACGCAGACGTAGACCCGACGTCTAAACACAAACACAGACACAAGGATAATATAAACGCAAAGAAGACATAGACGATACCATGAAGATACATTAGCACGTCAGAACAGTTATTTAGTTAGAGTTAGTTGCAGAACTCAATTAAATGACGGTTATCAAGAATCAAGAAACGATTATTAAAGATCAGGAAGCAGTTAGAGACGGAGGCTATAAATACTAGTCGTAGTCGAAGATGTTACAATGTTAGAGAATCTTAAAGAAGATTCTCACAAATCTTACGATTCAGAAATCAGTGATCTTTGAGCATTTAGTGCTTACGTAGAAAAGATAAATTCTGTAGTACGATACGAAGAGAGCTAACCCTACTGTAACAAAAGCTCACAATTTTTTCTAGTGAGAGAAAGAAAAGGCTGATAGCTTGGAGAGGCTAAGATAGCTGAAAGAATACTTTATAAGAGACCTGAAGAGGCTCTGGAAGGGAAGAAAGAATACTTGT
>JAOTAY010000007.1:1371222-1387019 GCA_025629805.1 Erythroxylum baracoense | reverse complement strand
CAGGCCGACCATGGTCGGCCTGCGGGCAGGCCCGGGCGGACCATGGTCGGCCCGTGGCCCACCCATGGCCCTCCAAACTCGGGCCAAAAATGAGCCGGGCCGAGCTGAAATTGACATCCCTACTTAATTTATGTTCATTCCTTGGGAATTAAAAAAAAAACGAGAGAGAGATTTGAAACAACTCAACAAGATGCTTTGTTTAGGAGAAACACCGTAGGGTTTCAAAAGTTAACGAACTAAAAAAGAAAGAGAAAAAAAGGTTCTAAAGTTAATGATCAAATAATAGAGATTGAAAACATGAAACAAGCTACACTGAAGTTTAAGTTGGAAAATAGTGAACTCTGTCACGACCAATGTTTCAATGGATAACCAAGGAGGAGAGTGAACTAGAAAATAAATTCATTTTCAATCTCATTCCTTAGTATTATAGTTTATAGTTTCCATTCAATTAGTTGATTTTATATTTGTTATATTACGTATTGTTTAGGATAAGCATAATTTGTAACTAAAATTTTAAAAAGATCATAATTATTAGATCTATGTTAAATTAGTATATTATTTTTATTATTTTTCTAGTCATTTACTATTATGACTAGACATTGATAAGAAAATTAGTACTAGCACATATTATATTTCTTTCTTATAAAATATTTGTAATTGTTTAAATCCATAATGAGCCAATATTAACTCTACTTCAGGCTTGAGAAAATCAAATAAAACATAACTAGATAAAAGCTTATTAATAATTTTTTATAAGCTTATAAAGTTTTTCACTTATTTTCTCTTTTCTAAACCTGATATTGAGATATTTAGAGTTACTAATAGAGAGTTATAATAAATTAAAATATATTACTCAGCTTTTTCTATTATGTAAATTTTATTGGGTTATTGAAAGCATTTTTCTTCTTTATATTCTAGCATTAAGTGGACTTAAGTTGGTAAGTCTAAATTTCTCTATTGGCTCTATAAAATTTGTATAATATTTTAGTTTATACAAGAGACATAAGAACATAATTTCAATTGCAATAGTAATCTTCCTTCGTTATTTATATAAGTGTCAAAGCATTTATGAACCCATCATTTTTCCAACAAAGTAGTATTAAGGCCAATTATGACATCAGAAGGGAATTCCTTAACTCATCAAACTCAATTATTATGAGCATTATGAACTGAAGATGAAACCATTCTTAGTTTAAAAGGAGTATGAAATTTAGTCAACAAAAGGTACACAAAGCCGTAAATGAGACAAGTTTGACTCAATTTGAAAAGGAAGCCTTAAAGAAGGAAAGGAAGAATGATGTAAGTGCAATTACTATCATCCATCAAGGTTTGATCGAAAGAATATTTGAGAAAATAGCTAAAAAGATCACATTAAAGAATGCATGGAAAAGTTTTTAAAATTTAGTGTTGGGAGTTAACAAATTGAAAAGGATGTGACTTCAAACACTAAGAGATGAGTTTAAGAAACTCTTAATAAAAGATGACGAGTCTATTATTTCATAGTACTTCACAAAAGTTATAGGAGTGGTTAATTAACTTGAAATTTAATTATTTTGTACTCGGTACTAATGAATTTAAAGTTGAGAGTAGTGTGACTAAACTAAGCTACGTAAATCCTTACTAGCTTATGAAGAAAGGTTGAATTAAGATAGGAAGGATGTAATATAACAAGCCTTAGTAGAAAATTTTTCCTTAGTCATTAAAGAATAAGAATTTTGATCGTCTTAAGTTTCCTTGACAAGCTCAGATTAAGTTCTTATTAAAAAACTATAGGGAAATTCTCAAAAAAAGAGAAAAAAAGTCCCAATTTAATTTTTATGATAAAGATCCTAATTACATTACTAAGACAAAAGAATTTTAATCGCAACAAGTTACCCAGATAAGATCATATCAAGTTCTTGTCAAAAAACTAAGAAGGAATTCCCACAAAAAGTGAAGAAAACTCTCAATTTAATTACTATATTGATGATTTAGGAATTACATCAATAAGACAACCTTTTATAAGCATTAAATTCTTAATGACTAGAATCTTAAAAATAATAGAAAACTAGAGTCCTAAAGGAACATTCCTTATCAAATGTAACAAGGACTCAAAACATTAACTACTAACTATTTTAACTAGGACTCTAAGAATCCTATTTTTGTTCATATCCTTAATGTCATAAGGAATCCTAATCAAATTAGAAATTTAAGTAATCCTAATTAGATTGGAGTGAACCCCACAATAAGTCCTAACCAAAATAGGAAACTAGGAAACAAATATAAAGCAAGACTAACAGGTTTGGGCTTATGCCTAATTATAATAATACATGTTGATCAATAATAAACAAAAGAACTAAAGCCCTTAAATACATCTTGATTATGTGAGTTGGACTCGATTGAACTCAAAACAAGTAGAACAGTTTCTTAGACACTCTCTAAGCCATGTTCTTCTTATATTAAACCCATTTCATTTTCAATAACATGTAAAGAAGTGATTAATCTTAGCAATGCATCTAATTCATCCTGGATAACATCATTTTATGCATATTTATGATTAATCCTTATCGAAATTTTTTCTTACATTTAGTATTTTCCCTAATCATTTGACATCCAATTATTTAAAGGATTATAAGAGTCGCTGAAAATAACTGCCAGTGCAAGCTGATATCCATTAATGATTTTGATAAAAATAACATAAGGAGGAATGAGAAATCACAAATTGAATATTATTCATATGGAAAGCTTAGTTATTATTCTTAGGGATTTTTTTATGAGGATAATACAAAATTAGAAGAAGTTAATGAAGATTAAATGGGTGAAACATTAGTACTTATAGTAAAGGATGAGCCAAAAGAATAAAAGAGCATAAGGTACCTTGATAATATAACTAGTAATCACATGACAAGTTGTAAAGGAAATTTTATAGAATTAAATATCAAAGTGATAAGGACCATACTCTTTAGTGATAACATAATGATGAAGATTAAAGTCAAATATGTGATTTTACTTAAGAGAAAGCATGTGTTCATAATATAAGCTTCTTTCTAATATTTACATTTTTTTCATTACTAAAATATAACATTTTAAGCATTGCTCAAATTTGGAGAAGGGTTTTCAAATTTCTATGATGGAACATACTCTTTTATGATGCTAATATTATTTATAATGACTATGACTAGCAATATGATTTTTTGTTGAACTTGAACACTATGAATGCCATATGTTTGAGTATTGGTGTCAATGATCCTTTAACGATATAACATATGAAGTATAAGCATTTGATTATTAATGCACTCAAGGTTTTAGGAGGGACAAAGATAGTTAAAGGCATTTCGAGTATAGATCATTCTGAATAATTATATTAGGCATAGTTTCTTGGCAAGCATTCAAAGAAAAGCTTTAAAAAATAATCATTTTCAAAATCCACCAAAACCATGCCAACTTATTCATATAGATGTTTGTGGTTCCATCAATCCTCTATTTTTCTGGTTAAAGCTAGTACTTTATTTTCTTCATTGATGATTATAATAAAATATGAGTAAAGTTATGAAGTATAAGTTTAAAGCTTTTATGCATTTAACAATTTTAAAACTCTGATTAAAAAAAGAGTTGTTTTGAAAATAATATTTGAGAACTGATAAAAATGGAGAATCTATTTCTAAATTTAAGATCTTTTATAAGTTCCATAGGATTCATCATTCTTCTATAATTTGTATATCTCTATAAAAAATAGAGTTGTAGAGAAAAAAAACTAAATAATCACGTTGTATGGGGCTTATCTTTCAAATTATAATTCAATAAGGAACTTGTAAATGTCACTCTATAAGAAACCTAAATTGGAGTGTAGCCAATTTCATCATATTTGAGAGTATTGGTTTTATCGCATATGCATGTTCTACGATAACAAAGTTGCAAACTCAATGATCAAAGTAAGAAGTTTGTTTCTTTGGATATGATGAAAACTCAAAAGGCTATAAGATATTCAATTTAAGCAAAGAAAAGAATGTTAACAATAGTGATGTGGAAATTGATAAAGAAGCATCATATGTTTGAAGCTCTTAAATGGACGGTTCCTACGATTTCCTTCCATATTTTGAATATAAAGAATAAAAAGGGGTCATTTAAGAATTCAAAAATGATTATTCCCCGTAAACTTCACCACTTTATCATCTCAAGCTTCATCATCCACATCTTCACAACAAGTGTGAGAAGTTAAGGATACCAAAAACTTGACAAGTCTATTTAAGAAACCAATGAGATATGTCGTTGAAATGCAAGAAGAAAAACTATTCAATTTAAAGACGACATTATGTCAACTAAAACAAATTCCAAGAGTTTGAAATAATTGAATCGATAATTATTTCTAAGATAATGGTTTTACTAAATGCTTACACAAATATGCTCTTTATATTAAAAATAATAGACTCCAAACATCTCAATTGTACTTTAATATCTCTTAAAATATCTAAGGAAGCATATTTCTTTATTTATAGTATCACTTTGTACCTTAATGTTTCAAAAAGGTACTATTAGTACTCTAAACTCTAATAGAATTAGGTTTATGTCAATTCCTACTAATTGGCATCAATTTAGTCATATAGTGTCACAGTTGGGTCACCTCAATCCACCAAACACTAATGTAGCTTTTAAAATAATTTCTTTAAATATTAATCTAATATTCAATTTGCGTCTTAGTGTTTCCAAAAAGGATTAGGTAAATCTATACTATTATTTTTGGTATCACTTTTACACATTATCAAGAGTGCAATAAGTACCATTATATTAACAATAGGAAGAAGAGTTATACTAAGGATGATAGTAGATATTTTATTAAATATGAAAATGCAAATCACATCTTTGGCCTTATTAAAGATAATCTATTGCTTGTTTGTTTCTATATATATGATATTATCTTAACAAGAAACAATTCAAAGATGTTGAAAGATACAAAATTTTCATGTAAAGTTCAAGATTAGTGACATAGAATAATTTTTTTACTATTAATAGAAGTAAAGTAAAAACAGGAAGAAAATTTTATCACTTAAGAAGGTTTTGTAAAGTGGGTGCTTAAGAAATTTATTATGTTGGATAGTATGTTAGTTAAAACTCCTCAATAGTGTGGAATAAAGCTATCACAGTTTTAAGAGGAAGACAATGTAAATTTAACTTTAGTCAAAAGAATTGTAGAAAGTTTGAGGCATTTGACTTGCATAAGGATAAATATCTTATTTACTATTGGACTTGTTAGTTTATTTATAGAGGCACCTTCCAAATTTTACTTGAAAACAACAAAAGAATTCATTAGTATTTCAAAGGTGTTATTGACTAGGATATATTTTGCTCATCTTCTGAAGACTTTAATTTAATGACTTTTTGTGATGATAATTTTATTAGAGATTTTAAAGGTAGAAAAAATATTAATGTATTTGTTTTATATCATAGTGTTCAAAAAAATAACTTATGGTCAAACTCTCCACATGTGAATCGTAATATGTTGTAGCTACTTATTATACTTGTGGTGCTATTTGGTTAAGAATGATGTTGAAAGAGTTATAATTAAAGTAAATGAAATAGCAAAGATCATAATTGACAATAAGTTTGCCTAAGATTTTCTAAAGAATCCAATGTTTCATGATAGGAAATATTGACACATGATTTCATTTTATTCAAAAAATGTATTGCTAAGAAGAAAATTAACTTAAAGTCTTTTAAGTATCTTGATCAAGTTAAAAATATTTTTATTAAGCTCCTTATATATGATGTCCTTCAAAAATTATGTATAATACTTGGAGTTATACAAAAAAAAAAGTTAGGTCAAATAATGGAAATAAAATTAACTTTTAGAATTCCACAGTAATTTTGAAGGTAGGTGAGTGGTTAAATCTTAATTATTTCTAGTGATTTAAGAGAAGTTTTAGAGTTATATAAATATAGGTTTAAAGGAATTTAACTTTGAATCATTGAATTTACTCAGAAAGTATTTATTTTTAGAAAATAAAGAAATTTTATTTCTAAATAAGGTAGAAGCTACCTTGCAATTTTTTACTATATAAATTTTATTGTGTTATTAACAATATTTTCCTCATGTATTATAATATTAATTGATTTTATGTTAGTAAATATAAAATTCTCCATTAGCTATATAAACAAGTAGATAAATTTTCATTTTATAAAAAAGGTACAAGAATAAAAATTATATTATAATAATACTCTTCTTTCATTATTTATATGAGTATATAATTATTAGTGAGCCTATCGTTCTTCCATGAAGAAGATATTCTTCTTCTCTAAAAAACTAATAAGTAGGAACTTTTTATTTTACTAATATTCTAAACGAAAATAAAAGTTAATAATAAATTATAAAATTACTTAACATAGGACTAAAAAGAAAGTAAAATTATTCCTTTTAACTTTTTAATTAATAACACCTCAAAGATAGGCTAAAAAAGCATTATGAACCTTATCATTTTTACCATAATACAACTTCAACCGTGACATTTAGAATGTTCAATTTCAATCTTGACAGTTTTAAAATGTTTAAAATAGACCATAAGTGAATAAAAAGGCTTAAATTTCTATCCTTTAAGTGAAATATCATTGCTCTAAGTGGATAAAAAAGTAAATGAGGTTAAACTTCCATCTTTTAATTTTTATTAATTTTTAAATTTTAATAATGGATCCCATTACCAATATATATATTTCATGTGACTTAGTGGGGCTAGATGAATTATTTAAAAATTTAAAAATTATTAACATTTTGAATTTATTTTAATTAATATGTATCTTAATAATATTAATTAAGTTTTTAACTAAAAGATCTAATTTAATTGAAAATATTAGAGCTTCTTCTCAAGTCTCAACCCCTGAGGCCAAAAGAAAGATCCTTAAATTTAGTTCAGCTATGCTTGATTGGTCACCTTGTGATGATTGGAGGATTTTGACGATGGCCAGGACTGACGATTTATATGTCCCTAATACAATGTCATTCCACCAAACAACTCCTTTCTTGAGATCTAATGTCATGGTCTTTGTTAATACTCGACAGTGAGTGCATATGCTCAGCTTTTCTTCATCCAAAGCAAAAACTACTCCTTTCTTAGTATAAGTCGTGGGTTGATGGAGAGAAGCGCTCAAAATAACTCTAACTTTCCTTATTATCAACTAACACCCTCTGCATATAGTAGAAGTTCAGGTATTATTGTATAATGCTCTTATGCTTTTTCCTTGGTAGTTTTTGTTTTAGTCAAAGTTAATTTATAGGGTGTTTTCATTAGTATTTAATTTTGTGAAGTGGGTTTTGGAGATAGATAAGATGGATTAGATGTTCATTTTGTCTTATTTCCATCTTTTAGGAAGTGTGTTATCCGGAAACCAAAAAATGGAGTCTTGTCTAAAAGAAAGGGTGATTTTCACTCTTTCTACTCTTAACTTGTTAAAATCTTAAACAATCAACTATATTTGAAATGAAAACATGTAATTAAGTTAAAAGAAATTGGTAGGACTAATAGGTAGAGCTTAGTTGTCTTTCTTATTTGTCCTACTAAAGTTGAAATAACTCCATGTTTCCTTTGGGTACCATAAATTTTCTAAAAAAGAAAAATTTTGCATTCAAATTTGCAAGTTTTGTTGGAAGTTAATTTGAGTAGGAGTTTGCATGTTCCTTTTTTAGGTATAAGAGTTCCTTTTACTCCAGCTCAGGTGATGGAGCTAGAACAACAGGCCTTGATCTACAAATATATCTCCGTAAAAATGCATGTACCCTCCAATTTACTCATCATACTCAACAAGTCACTATGTCTGTATAATTTGTTTAGAGCTTTTGCTGGTTCATCTCCTCCCAATTGATATAAGCTTCTTTGTATTCCTTGAAACTAGATAACAACTAAGGCCAATATTGTATTCCTTGCAATAATTGGATAGCTGATCATAGTTTTGAGTCAATCTTCATGTGTTTCTTTTTCTTTCTTTTCTTTTTCAATCTACTACCACTGACCACTACTCCACATTGCACAACACCCATTTCATACTACTATGAAAGCACCATAAATTTTAGGACAATATACTCTAGGCTCATTTAACTTAATTCTCAGTTTCTTCTCCTAATAGTAGTATCATACTCTAACACTCACTTGACAGCTTACCGCTATTGACAGTATAATACCATAACTTGCTCTCAAACAGTATAGTACAAGATGGTCTGTTCGCTTTTTCATTCATGATATTGAGATTTACCCTAACAGGTCTCGTCTTGATTCCAAAATCCTAAATGATGATGAAGAAAGTGAAGAAATGGATGGGGATGATTATGGAGATGAAGAAGATGAAGAGGACATAATCACGATCAATCTTTGTTAAGTTCTTACAATTGTAGTTATATATAGAGTTGTCATAGATTGATAACCCTCTTTGAATTAGAAGCTTGGATTAAATGGAAGAAAATTAGAACTTAACTAATATATTTATGATCAAGAAGAACTAAATTAATTAAAAAGATTAATAATTTTAAAATTTTAAAATAAGTCATATGGCCTCCACTCTATTATATGACATATACATGGTAGTGAAGCCTACTAATAAATTTAAAAAATTAATTATTATTGACATAATATTTAATGGATGAAAGTCTAATTCTGTTTAATTTTTATCTATTTAAAGTACATTGTGAACATTAAAGTTAAAGTTAAAGTTAAATGTTTTAAAATATTAAAATGTAAATTATATTTTAATGTAAATAATAAAATTCAAAACACAATTCATGATAATTTTAGAAAATAGTGAACCAATGTCATGCTTTTTCTTTGAGTGAAAGTACTCTGTTTTCGTTAAAATATAAATATATTGATAAAATTTAATAAAATAAGGTAAGAATTAAACAACTGAAATAGAGAATTTGTTCTGTTTTTCTTTTTCTTTGGTTACCAATAATTCGGGTTCATCATGCACATGAACATGTGGTGCAACTTTTCTTAAATTTACACAGCATGTCATTGATTCGTTTCTGTCTTCTGATCGTTACTTTTCTTACACAACGTGTCATTAATTCGTTTCTGTCTTCCGATCGTTAGTGTTCAACGTTTGCGATGGAATTTGTTGCTTTATTAATAATTAACACAGCTGCTCTCGCTGGACGTGGGATTTTTAAAACAATTATTAGTTTCACGAGTTTAGTATGTCCACTCATTCCCTTTTTTTTTCTGACCGTCAAAAAAAAGATCATTCCTTCTTTTTGCTGGGAATAAAATAATCGCGGTAACTTGGAACTTTCATTCGTCTCGAAAATAACTGTTTGAGTTATTTAATAATTTTTCTTTTAAAATAGTGAGATCATTTGTACCGAGCCTATATTCAAGCATACAGCAGCAGCAGCTTATTCACTCATTAGTACCGAGCCTATATTCAAGCATACAGCAGCAGCAGCTTATTCACTCATTAGTACCGAACCTATATTCAAGCATACAGCAGCAGCTTATTCACTAACTGCATGAAATACTATAACAACTTTTAATTCTCAATTTAAGTTGATAATAGTTCATTCGAAATGACATTCTTTTGGGTGGAAATTAAAGTGACATGGCATTGCGTCTAATAAGATTTAACTAGAATTTTAGATAATAGCAAGTGATAACAAAAGCCCTGTCATGAAATCTTGCAATATCTTTTTTTTTTAATTATTGTAAGGAGGAGCATAATTTAAACACATGGAGTTAAGCTGCTTAAAGCAGCCCTGACATGAAATCTTGCAATATCCTTTTTTTTATTATTACTTTAAGGAGGAGCATAATTTAAAATGTGATTAATAAACTTATGGGGTTAGAGCTTAAAGCAACCAATATTTTTTATAAAATAGACAGAAATAATTGAACTTGTAATGATTGATGCCAACATGTCACGTTGAGTGGTCTACTAGCTAGGTGTCAGTCTCCGTAATCATAGAATGTTGCTCGCCGCGATGGACTGAAGTTTGTAAATAAACAAATAATGGAATTTTAAATTTTAGTTAAAAAGTATACATATATAGATATGTATTTTGAATTAGATGATCTTAAGTGTCGTGATTGTTAATTGCATATTTCCATGTTATATAAGCGATGACAATAGCTTAATGGTTCATTTCAACCAATTGTTGTAACTTGAGAACGAACTGATCTTTTGAGTAAATTAAATTCAAGTCACAAATATTTCTTAACAGTAGAGTTAGTACCCCATAACTCTTTCACAGACATTCTAATATTTAAGTAAATTACTTGAATTACTACAAAATTAGTGACGCAAAGATTAGCAAGCATGAGTGGCTGGGGTCGTTATAATTGGAATGGTTGAAACTTGCGGTGTCCTACACTATTGTGGATCGCATACCAATTAGAATTGGAATGGTTGAAACTTTCGGTGTCCTACACTATTGTGGATCCCATACCCATTCTCGAAAGTTGTGCTGTCGGTGACAAATGTGGATGAGTGGATCCCGTGCCAATTGTAACAAAGGGCACCTGTACCTTCGACATCGGCATGTAGCTACTTGGCATTATTCTCTTGTTTAACTAATCCTCCTGAGCTCCAAAATTAAACAAATTAAGAGATACCGACAATTTCTTTGTACCACGATCCATTCATCACACGTTTTCCTTGTCAGTGAACAGCGGTCTAACATGCAGTGAATTATAATAAAATGATGAATCAGCTTGGACCCCCATACACGGAGTAAATGAAGCCTTGGCATGTGCATACGTAATGATTACGTATTATGTTACATTATAAAAGATGAGCAAATATAGGCGCCGGTATCTTGTCCATTGAGCAAGAAAATAAGATCAAACTTTCTTATCACGCACTACTCAGCTGTCAATCAATCAGTCATTTCAATTTGAAAACTTCCCCTCTCGCTAAATATACGCTGTATACAAATTTATAAATTTTTGACAAAAGCTGCAGAAGGAGTGTTTCTTAAGCATTCGATTCTAGAAATTAGGAATTGGGTAAGGATCCAGACCTTTCAAATCCCGCGTAGAAATTATTGGTCTAGTTTGGTTAAATTTCAATTTGATGTATTTAGTCCTGTTAATATTGGAGAAATGAAAGTAACACAACATGTATAACTTTACTTTGTAGTAACTCTAAAGCAAGCGTTTTGCAATTTCTTTTCTCCTTATACATTGGCATAAAATTTCTAACCCCTACGTATATGCTTTCCAACTGGAATACGAAAAGAAAAAGAAACGGAACCTTAACTGCCAATGACTTTTCGAATTGGCTAAGATTTAGGCGGTGATTTAGTAGAAGTATCACTTAATTAATAGACTTTGAAATGCAATTGGTGCACGAAATATCTTTTCACACATTGTACTTTTCAGTTTTCAGTATGAAAGATGCTTATAGCATTCAACTCTTTTATACGCAAAGAAGTCTCAAGCTGTAGTTGTTAAATTATTCGATTAGCTAATTGTTAAGTTAATAAAAAAATTATAAATTTTTAATAATAAAAATTGAACACGCCAATGAATAAGTTAAAAGAAGGTTAGTTAAAATTTTGAGTACTAACCGTAAAACTGCCCACCGGAAGAAATATTACATCACTCCCAAGTCCCAGTCCCTCTCGTGCGTGGCATGGAGATAATTTAACATGTAGAAAGAATGAGGAAGATATCAGGCTAGAGGTGGATATGGTTGCTGCATTTTTATAGCAAAATATCCGAGTTTATGCAGTACAGATGTTAAGTACAGGCGTTGTACTGGTACTGCACTGCATGGTTCATTATTCATATAATGCGCGTGGAGTGGACAATAAGATAAGAAGGCCAAGGCCTCAGTTATGGCAAAACAACTAAGAAAGGCCAAGGCCTCAGTTATGGCAAAACAACTTCAGTAAGATGAGTTGGAAATGATTGAAATAATTAATTACTTAGTTAGTTATAAATATCAGCTTTCAAAGAAAATAAAATATCGTAAAACTTCAAATATAAATGAGCTGACTGTGACTGAAAAAGAAAAGACAAGTTTTATTTTCAAAATTATGCACATCTATTATTAATTGGTAAATGTACTGTAACGGGTTCAGAGTTATTGAAGTGGACATGATTGGGCCGGAGAATAAGCCCACTCTGGGAAAGCCTGGTGTGGATTTAGGACCTCAAAAATAATATGATAATAGTCAAGTCAATTCAGACATGGCGATGAAAACACTATACAAGTAAAAGCAATGCAGAAATTTTGCGGGTGAAGCTAAATTTGAAGTTAAACTACTTAAGATAATAATACGAATAAACTATATACAAATTTAAAATTGTCATAATTACTCTTCAATACATATTTTTAAATAAGTAAATTAGATTAAAAATACAATTACAAAAGAATACTAACAACAAAGGTTACAAGTTACAATCACCTTGGAATCTAACCCACACCTTGACAATGTTTTGTTTTATAAAGGGAGACTATCTAATAGATTGAGAATATGGGAAAAAAAAAAAAAGAGATATACTGGCGGGCTCCTTTATACCTTAGGTGATAACAGATTATTTTAATTGCACTTACTAGAACAAGAGGTGTACAGATAAAGGTCTAAGACAAATAATAGCAATCAGGATTTCACGAGATACATTAGCGGTGTAGGTATGACTGATCTCAAATATAGTGGCAATTATTATATTTAGAACAACAATCAATATGAAAACTAATTTCTAAAAAAAAAAACATGCATATGCCTTATTAACTCTGCTTGGATGATAAGGTATCCCCTCAACTTGCTCTCTTCAAGAATCCTCTTTATTCCAATCAAACATCAATAGAAATGCACTTCAATGAGAAAATAGTGATAAGGAATGCTCCCTTCAAGTTCATCACCTATCTTTTAGAGGTTTCATGCTTCAGGAAAGCTATAACAAGGGTTGGAACACATAAGCATAAGATTATAAAGGATAATAATGTGCGTAAAAGCTATCTAAAAGCTGTCAAAAGTAAGTTAATTTAACTAAATAAGATGAGCTAAACCATTACAAAAATGGATAAACAAGCAAGTCTAACCTCTCTCAACCTACTCTAAGACCAATTAAGTGTTAATCCAACAGATGAAACTTGAACTTATTGAACAAACATATTTAAACATATATGTTGAAACTCTAGAGCTGCATTACTCTTAATGTCATTCTTGCTAGGAGAAATGTCAATACAATTGTTTCCTTACAAAAATTAGAGAGCACTACTATCATGGACTGATAACAATTAAAAGATATAGTTTTAATTATGTCAAGAGGATGTTGGGACTGTTAATAAAGCTAGCATATTTAGTGAAGACACATGATGCTTTATTACACAATCTATCCCAGGGAATCAAGTTTCTCTCTTTGACATGGAGTTCTCTAACATTGAGACAAAGCAAACACTTTTCATCTTAAGACAAGACAAGTCCTCTGAACCAAATGGTTTCAATAATTGATTCCTCAAAAGAAAAAAAGAAGCTTGGGACATTTAAGGTGATATACTTACTAACATTATCTCGGAATTTTTCATAAGTGGAAAATTACTAAAGGAGCTTAATTAGACTTACTTTTTTTTTTATTCCTACGCTATCAAATCCTTCTAGGATATTTGATTATGGGCCTATTTGATGTTGTAATGTGATCTACAAAGTCATTTCTAAGTTATTGACTTTTAGATCAATGATGATTCTCAAGTGTATCGATAGCCCTTATTAGGATGCTTTATCTATAAAAGAAGCGTTAATGACAACATACAAATTGCCTAAGAATTATTCAAAAGTTTTAGTAAGAGTTAGGAGATAATAAACTTTATTTTGAGATTGATTTCAACAAAACTTTTGATTCCCTAAATTGAAATTTCTTGTTTAGCATTGTGAAAGCTTGGTGATTTTTTACTAAATTCACTAACTGGTTGAGAAAATGTATTACTTCCATTTCATAGCCAATCTTAGTCAATAGAGATCCAACCTCACTATTCGGAGTTGCAAAGGGACTTAGGAAATGAGATTCATTATCTCCATATATGTTTGCCCTAAGCATGGAGGAACTCACAAGACTAATTGAATTAAATATTGGTTATAAATATCATTATAAATGTAATAAGATTGATATATTTAAACTTTCCTTTGCAAACGACACACTACTGCTTTATAGTTCTATAAAGGAATTTGTAGAGGTTTTCACTAAATCATTAAATTAGTTTAAGGACTTATTGTGGTTAAGTGATAATCTTCAAAAAGCAGCTTTTTCATTTTACCAATGGCTTTAAAAATGGACAACTCCTCTTAGGTATTTAGAGATCCCAATTACTATAAAGAGATTATCTATCTCAGATTGTAAGCCACTTATTGCTTTATTCATAAGAGGCTTAATACTTGGTGTATTAGATTCCTTTTTTTATAGGGCAAGCTATAATTGATCAATTTTATTTTAAAAAATCTCCATATTTACTAGAGTACTCATATAACAATTCTAAAGGAGATAATGAAATCGACTGAAAGGTTATTAAGGAAGTTCTTATGGTCGAGGTTGGCAGAGAAAGCAATGGCGTCAAGGATCAAATGGACAAATTTATGTCAGCTGGATAGATCTATATCTACCAACGGAGAATGGGGATCTTGGGATAAATTTCATTAAAATTATGTTAAAATGCTCTTTATAAAGAAGATATCGAATCTATGAATAAATAAAGAGTCACTCTGGGTAAAATGACTACATACTCACTTCTTTAAAGGGTTATAGCATATGGAAAGCTAAACCTAAAGCTGACACCTTATTGAATCTTAGACAGATCCTATAAATGAAGGACTAATCAATCCATATTTTTAAATACAACATTAGTTAGGTAAAGGGACCTCTTTTTATTAGACAATTAACACAATTTACAAGCCTTATACAAGCTTTAAACATTTTATTCTCTTAAAGCTAATATCCTTGTGAACTTAAAGGTATAAGTCAACATAGCTGAAGACAGATGAAGCTAGTCAATTTATGTATTAAGGTGTTTGCCTTAAATAAGGACAATCTCCCAAAATCCTAAGGCCTCATGGAATAAGTTAGCTTGGAATCACAATATGATCCCTTATACTTCATTAATCGTTTGGCTAGTTATTAAATGCAAACTAGATACAAAGGATAATCTGAAATCTTCTCAAGTTGAACCTATATATGTCTTTTAAAAGGATTAAATCAAGTCTATAGGTCATTTATTTTTCAATTTTTGATTCTCTTTTAAATTATGGCACCATATAAAGTCCTTATCGCATTATGACAGCACTCAGTGGCACAATACAATGATTACGTTATGAATATCAAAATTTCTAGAAAAGAGGAACTTATGTTATCTAGGATGGCATTCAGAGTTCTAGTCTATATTATATGGATGACGAGGAATCGGAGGATATTTACGAATTCTCGAGTGAGCCAAGAATTCATTAGCCAAAGATTAATCAGGAGGATAAGGGAAGCTACAACGATTTAAGGAATGGTAGCAAGATTGAGTCCCAGGTTAATGCATAAATGGAATTTGTGAAAAAGAATATCCCATAAGGGTTTAATAACGAAACCTTGCTGCTATAACACTTTTTTATTATTTTTAGGGAGCAATTGATTCGTACAAGGGAATGGTAATAGGAATGAGAATGAATATAGTGAAGAATGAGAATGGATATTAACATTATAATTATGATGGTTGGTTTAGAGGAAGGAATGATTATCATTACCATTGATAGTGTTTGGTTTGCAAAAAATATTAAGAAATAAAAATTTATTATATTTTAACTAATTAACTAATTACATTTTAATTATTTAATTAGTTACAATATAATTAATTAAAATTAATTA
>JAOTAY010000007.1:1353865-1371122 GCA_025629805.1 Erythroxylum baracoense | reverse complement strand
TATCTTTTTAACAAGAAAGAGAAGTTCTTAGCAAGATTTTATATTCACAAAAAGGATACACCATTCAACCCCCTTCTGGTGTATCGAGTTTCTTGTACGTAAAGTCTATACTAACGTGTGATTTACTTCAACCTTAATATTTTCAAAAAGGTACTATTAGTACTCTAAACTCTAATAGAATTAGGTTTATGTCAATTCCTTGTAATTGGTGTCAATTCAGTCATATGGTGTTACAGTTGGGTAACCTAAATCCACTAGACACTAATGTAACTTTTAAAATAATTTCTTTAAATATTAATCAAATATTCAATTTGCATCTCATCCAAAAAGGTCTAAGTAAATCTATACTATTATTTCTAGCATCACTTTTACATGCTATTGAGAGTGCAGTAAGTACTTTTATATTAACAATAGGAAGAAGAGTTATACCACAGATGACAATAAACATTTTATTAAATATTAAAATGAAAATTGCATCTTTGGTCATATTAAAGATGATCGCCAAAGATGACCAAACATGGCTTAGAACCAGTAGTTCATTATCTAATGTATTTTTCGATTTTAATACTCTGTCTAAAAGTTATCAGTAATTATCAAATATGTTCCTATCTAACGGAACGCTATTGGATTAAATGACAAAGGAATTTATTATTTGTTTGTTTCTATATAGATGATATTATCTTAACAAGAAATAATTCAAACATGTTTAAAGGTATAACAATGTCATATAGAATTTGAGATGACTGACATAGATTATATTTTACTATTTTGAGAATAGAAGTAAAGTAAAAAGAGCAAGAAAATTTTATCACTCAAGAAGGTTATGTAAAGTAAGTGCTTAAGAAATTTATTATGTTAAATAGTAAGTTAGTTAAAACTCCTATATAGTGTGGAATAAAACTATCATAGTTTTAAGAGGAAGATAGTGTAAATCTAAATTTATTCAAAAGAAATGTAGAAAGTTTTAGGTAGTCGACTTGCACAAGGCTAAATATGTTATTTACTGTTAGACCTGTAAGTTTATTTATAGAGACACCTTCTAAAGTTTACTTGAAGACAACCAAAAGAATTTATTAGCATCTCAAAGGGGCTATTGACTATGACATATTTTGCTCATCTTTTGAAGACTTTAATTTTATGACCTTTTGTGATAATAATTTTAATGGAGATTTTAAAGATAGAAAAAGTACTATTGTATTTGTTTTAGAAATAATACAATATCGTAGTGTTCAAAGAAATAACCTATGGTCAAACTTTCATCATGTGAATTGAAGTATGTTGTAGCTACTTGATATACTTGTCGTGCTATTTGGTTGAGAAAGATGTTGAAAGAGTTATAATTAAAGTAAATTGAAATAGCAAAGATAATAATTGACAATAAGTTTGCTTAAGATTTATTAAAGAATACTATGTTTTATGATAAGAAATATTGACACGGTTTCATTTTATTAAAAAATGTATTGCTAAGAAGGAAACTAACTTAAAGTTTTTTAAGTATCTTGATCAAGTTGCTTACATTTTTATTAAGCTCCTCATATATGTTGTCTTTCAAAAGATTATGTATGATACTTTGAGTTATACAAAAAATAACTTTAGGTGAGATAATGGAAATAAAATTAACTTCTAGAATTCTAAAGTAATTTTGAAGGAGTAGGTGAATGGATAAATCTTAATTATCTATAGTGATTTAAAAAAGTTTTAAAGTTGTATATGTATAGGTTTAAATGAATTTAACTTTGAATCATTGAATTTACTCAGAAAGAATTTCTTTTTATAAAATAAAAATTTTATTTCTAAATAAATAGAAACTACCTTGCAATTTTTTCTACTGTACAAATTTTATTATGTTAATAACAATATTTTCCTATTGTATTCTAATATTAATTGATTTTATGTTAGTGAATCTAAAATTCTCCATTAGCTATATAAACAACCACACAACATTTCATTTTATATAAAAGGTATAAGAATAAAATTTATATTATAATAATACTTTTCTTTTGTTATTTATATGATTGTCTAATTATGAATGAGCCTATTGTTTTTCCGTAAAGAAGACAATCTTCTTCTCTAACAAACTATTAAGTATAACATTAGTAAATTTTTTATTTTAATAATATTCTACTCTAAAATAAAATTTAATAATAAATTGTAAAATTACTTAAAATATAGGACTAAAAAGAAAGTAAAATTATTCCTTTTTAACTTTTTAATTAATAACACCTCCAAGATAGGCTAAAAATGCATTCTAAACCTTATCATTTTTACTATATAATATTTTAGAGCGTTCAATTTCAATCTTGACATTTTCAAAATGTTTAAAATAGACCATAAGTGAATAAAAAGTGAATGGGTTAAACTTTTGTCCTTTAAGTGAAATATCATCACTCTAAGTGAATGACAAAGTAAGTGAGGTTAAACTTCCATCTTTTAAATTTTATTAATTTTGAAATTTTAATAATGGATCCCACTACCATATAAATGCCACGTGACTTAGTCGGGCTAGATGATTAATTTTAAAATTTTAAATTAATTTAATTATTATGTATCTTAATTATATTAATTAAATTTTTATTAAAATACCTAATTTAACTGAAAATATTGGAGCTTCTTCTCAAGTCTCAACTCCTGAGACTAAAAGAAAGATTCTTAAATTTAGTTCAGCTATGTATGATGGTCACCTTGTGATGACCAGAGGATTTTGAAGATGGCTAGAAGTGATGATGTATCTATCCCTAATATAATGTCATTGCACCAAACAACTCTTTTTTTGAGATTTAATGTCATGGACTTTGTTAATACTCTTCAATGAGAGCATATGCTTAGCTTTCTTCACCCAAAGTAGAAGATACTCCTTTTCTTAGTATAAGTGGTGGTTGATGGATAGAAACACTCAAAATAAATCTTTTCTTATTATTAACTGACATCCTCTACATATATTAAAAGTTCAAGTATTATTGTATAATTCTCTTATGCTTTTGTCTTGGTAGTTTTTGTTTTATTCAAAGTTGATTTATAGGGTTTCTTTAGTAGTTGATTTTGTGAAGTGGTTTTGGAGATAGATAAGATGGATTAGATGTAGATAAGATGGATTAGATGTTCTTTTTTTTTCTTATTTCCACCTTCTAGGTAGTGTGTTATCTGGAAACTTAGAAAAATGGAGTCTTGTCTAAAAGAAAGTGTGATTTTTCACTCTTTCTACTATTGATTTGTTAAAATCTTAATCAATCAACTATATTTGAAATGAAAAGAGAAATTTAAGTTAAAAGAAGTTAGTAGGACTAACGGTAGAGCTTAGTTGTCTTTCTTGTTTGTCTTGCTAAAGTTAAAATAAAGCTATGTTTCGTTCAGCTACCATAAATTTTCTAAACAAGAAAAAATTTGTATTCAAATTTGCAATTTTTGTTGTTGGAAGTTTGAGTAGGAGTTTGCATGGTCCTTTTTTAGGTATCATAGTTCCTTTCACTCCATCTCAGTGGATGGAGTTAGAACACCAAGCCTTGATGTACAAATATATCTTTGTAAAAATGCATGTACCCTCCAATTTACACTACACCAAAATAAGGAGGTTTTGGACACTTATGCCTAGATACATCTAATAATTGTCTTAAATAATCTAAGAATTGGTGGGATTTTTAGACATTTATTTAAGAAAACAAAATTTGTCTAAAAAATATACTAAAAAGAGTCTAAAACTTCTAAATTTTCTAATTGGCGGGACAAGAATTAGCGCCTTTATAATTTATAGCAAAGTATAGATCTAGGAATAATAATTAATTAATGTCAAAAGATGATATTTTAAATAAAAAACAACTCTTAAACATTTTTATAAATTATTTAGAGACAAATCACACCTTTTGTTAGTTGTTGTTTTAACATTATAAGGATTTTCAGGGAAACGGTCAAGAGGAATGAGAGATAACGACGACAATTCGCAAGACGAATTTGTTTCTACGGCGAATGGAAGCGTACCGGTCAGTTTATATGTATGGTTGCTCTAAGTATGCAATGTGATTTTGTTTTAAGTTTTTGGTTGTAATTTGCGATGTAGATGGAAGATTTAGATTACGAGGACAATTATTTTAGTGAGGAGGATGAGGAAGAAGAAGATGATGATGATGAAGATGATGACGCTGACGACGACGACAACAAAGTAGAGGAAGAAGGAGAAGAAGACGATGAGTCGAATGATAACCATAACAATGCTAAGATGGAAGATTTAGAGAAGGAATGTAGAGTTCTTCGAAATCAAGAGCTATATGTTTCTTCCTTATTTTTTTTTAAATTTTTATATGGTTATTAGTTCTTGGTTCAAAGCAATCAAATTGAAAAGAAAAGTCAAAGAAATGAAAATTTTTTTCTATTTAGAAAATTAAGGTGCATAAGCACTTAAGAGTGATAAAGAATTGATAATTTGATTAACTGAAATTTTGTTCTCTTTTAGTGATCTATTGAAGAATCTAAAACTGCATAAGGATGAAGATGTGCTTAAAGGTCAAATAGTTAAGAACCAGAAGGTATTTTTTTGTTCCTTTGTTGACAAAAACACTGTTGCTTTTCATTGATAATTGACTTGCCTCATTTTGTTTGTAAAGGTTCTTTGGGATAAAGCACTTGAGTTTTGCTTTTTACTTCAAAAGACTTTCTCAAGTTCAAATAGATACTGGTATGTTTCCTGTTTGCCTCTCCAATTTATGGTAAGGTATTCGAAGAATTATAGTCAAGTGCAAATGAATTTTCTACAGGAACCAATTAAGTCTTCGTTTTGTGAATAAGATGGAGTTTTCGTAGCATATGATGATCTCTTCTCCTCATCCAAGAAGAATTTGGATTCACTACTTGAACTACATGAGATAAATGACTGATGTATTGTGCTGAGTGTTGCATTTTATGGAACTCTATTGGCTTCATTCTCCACTAATCCTATTGTTAATTTTAGGCTTTGATTGAGAAGAATCTTGCTATTTCTGAATCGTCAAGTGCTATGCCACAATTTTAAATTTCTTTCTTATATATTATTATCATAATTTTCATTGAACTAATTTTAGATGAACAGTTGTTAAATACATAAACATTTGTTCAAATAAGTACATAGGTATTAATGGTATCAATATGATTTTCTTTGTTTTTTTTCGTTTTACGAAGGTAAATCTGCACAACCTTCAGAGAAGCATCCAAATGATTCTGAAGATATTGACAAAGAATGGTTACAAATTTCCCAAACTAATAAGAGGTGTCTCCTTTTATATATTTACGTGTGGGACAAATTTTTTTTTTGGTGAAAGAAATGAGTTACAGTTCTTTGAGATTCACCCAAAATTTTGATCATGATATTTAGACATACTTTTTAATCTACGGAAAGAGTTTGAGCATTCACTGACTGCTATTAGAGAACACTTTTCTTGCTTCCTTTTTTTTGTCTAATTTTGTTTAGGACTGCTCTTAAAACCGTTAGTGATTGATTGAACTGTTATTCACGCTAAATTTTTCTTAAAAATGAAGTGCTTTACCTTTTAAACCTATTTTTGGCTTATAAGAGTAAACTTTTATTTGTTGATCATAGGATAGTTTATCACTATATTGTGTGTGTGTAGGAAAATGATGTTCTACATATAATTAAATCCTAATTGTCTGGCTTCTTAAATGTTGTCTTGTAGAATCGTTGGTTTTAGGGACAAATCCTTAGACAAATGGTAGAGAAAAACACAAGTAGCAACTAGTGCTGCGACCATCAATAACAAGTTGCAAGATTTCAATCAAGTTTAAGTGTAACCAAGTAACATCTTCCTACTACTTGGTCGTTGTTAAACTAACTTTTCCTTTTCAATTCAGAATATTAGCGAACAAGTTGCTACTTATATGAGGGATCCAAGTAGAATGGTAAAGCAAATGTAGTATAGAAGATCAGCTGTGGCCACTTTTGGAGCTGTAAGTTATAAACATTCCCAGTTATAAAAATAATTGGGTTTGGCTTGTGTTAGTTTTGTAGTTTCTGAAACTTTCCCTTTACATTTTCTACTACTTGCTGATGATGTTGCACATATTTGTGGTTGTTATAGTGTTCATCATTTTGGTAGTTTTTTGTCAGGGTGGTGATTGTTATAGTGGTTGTCGTGTATTGGTGAATTTGAAGTTGCGTAGGAGAAATATGTATATTTTAATAGGTAAGTTGTTGAAATATAATCTTGCTATATATGTGCTTCTCATCTTAAATTAGCACTTACAAATGATTAGAATATTGTGTAGTTGTGTCCTAAACATGATGGAATTTTTGGAAAGACAATAGGTTGTAGTTACATGTTCTGTACGATATATGGTGATAAGAACTTTTAGAGATTTGGATTGCACGTGACACCTAGAACTCGAAGTGTAATATAGTGTTAATATTGCTACCTGTTAAAAGGCCAAGGTCTACCTTTTGAACATAGTCAGTGCATAATCAATAGATTCCAAAAGTATTACACTATTCACTAAATCATATAATCGTATTCTTCTTTTTGCGGTGCCTTTCCTTCTGTATTCATCTTGAAGATAGAGAAAATATGCAAAGAGGATGGTGATTGTTAATCCGGTCTAAAATTTTCAAAACTAAACTGTCTCCAGGAAAAGGGTTGAGAGAGGAATTACATAAGGAATTTGGAGGCTTAGCCTACCACTAAAGAGTTATAAGTTTCAAGAGTTAGCTACAAAAAATGTATATGTATTCATCTACTTGCTATGACATTTAGTATCAGCACCCGAAAATGAATGACATTCAAGTTGTAACACTATTTGTTTTTCCTTTCTAATCATTTTGTGTTGCTCTTACTAGTAGCTTCCTGTGATTATTAGTCTCAATTGATTTTGCCAATCGCAAGGTGAAGTATGTGAATAGTATGCTTTCTTTGATGGAAATGGACTCTAAAATGAATCTATTTTAGCTAATTTGTGCTATTATATATATATATATATAAATCTGTGTAATACAATATTTATTAACAAAAATATAATTTATTATAATAATATGTAGATATATATTTTAGATTAATTTGTAAAATTTATAATAACAATATACATGTGTGTAATCTTAAAAAAAGATGCACAAAGCAAATTGTAAGATTATTTTTTAACTCAAAAATGGTGGAGTTTTTGTAAAAAACTGTCTAAAAGTGAAAATATCAACAGAGAAAAGCATCTAAAAGCATACACAAAGCGTCTAAAATAGCATTACCTCTGAAAAATTACAAACGTGGGAAATAGATTTTCGACCCTTAAATGGGTAAAAAAATATGTTTTTTCGATTCATCTATGTGTCTACGAAAACCATTGAAAATAGTTTTTGTGACACTTATTTTTTCGACGCTTTTATAAAGTGTCTAAAATTATTTTTAAGACGAAAAAAAAGTCTAAAAATTTCACCATTTTATGTCTTTAAACTTCATATTTTCTTGTAGTGTTATTCATCATACTCAACAAGTCATTGTGTCTTTACAATTTGTTTAGAGTTTTTGCTGGTTCATTTCCTCCCGGTTGATGTAAGCTTCTTTGTATTCCTTGAAACTAGATAACAACTAAGGCCAACATTGTATTCCCTGCAATACTTGGATAGTTGATCATAGTTTTAAATCAATTTTTTTGTGTTTATTCTTCTTTCTTTTCTTTCTTCTTTCCTTTTCCAATCTACTACCGCTGACCACTACTCAATATTGAACAACACCCATTTCATACACTGAAAGCACCATAAATTTTAGGACAATATACTCTACCTCTCATTTAACCTAGTTCTCGATTTCTTCTCCTAATAGTAACATACTCTAACACTCACCTGATCGCCGACCGCTGCTGATAACACAAGACCACAACTTTCTCTCAAACAATATAGTAAAAGATGGTTTGTGTGCTTTTTTATTTGTGATATTGAGATTTACCCTAACAGGTCTCGTCTTGATTCCAAAATCCTAAATGATGATGAAGAAAATGAAGAAATAGATAGGGCTGATTATGGAAATGAAGAAGATGAAGAGGACCTAATAACGATAGATGTTTGCTAAGATCTTACAATTGTAGTTATAGACAAGTTAGATGAAGTTGTTATAGATTAACAGCCCTCTTTGAACTAAAAGATTTGATGGAACAGAAGAAAAATAGGGTTTCTAGTCAGATTAGTTTAGTCATACTCAAAGTTCCGAGTTGTAAGATCTGACAATATCTTTTTTTTTATTGAAAGTAGGAGCATAATTGAAAATGTGATTAATAAACATATGGGGTTAAAGCTTCAAGTTATGGGCCAGAACAATTTAAGACAAATAATTGAAATTGTAATCATCGATTCAACACATGTTAATTAGTCTAGTAGCTACGTATCAGCCTCCGCAATCATAGAATGCTGAGCTCGAATGATCGTTGCTCGACGTGATGCAAAGATTGGCAAGTAAGAGTGGCATTGGACTTGTGCTGTCGTACACAATTGTGGATCCCATCCCAATTTATCAAAGGGGAAGTTAAAGCCAATGTTAAAGCTACATTGTTCTCTGTTTAAATAATCCTCCTGAGCTCAAATAATTGAAATTGTTATCATCGATGCAAACAGTTAAGCAGTCTAGTAGCTACGTGTCAGCCTCCGTAATCATAGCATGTTGAGCTCGAATGATCGTTTGATGCGACGTGATGCAAAGATTGGCAAGTAAGAGTGGCCTTGGAATTGGACTTGTGCTGTTGTACACAATTGTGGATCCCGTTCCAATTTATCAGAGGGAAAGTTAAAGCTAATAATGTTAAAGCTACATTGTTCTCTTTTTAATTAATCCTTCTGAGCTCAAATAATTGAAATTGTCATCATCGATGCAAACATGTTAAGTAGTATAGTAGCTACGTGTCAGCCTCCGTAATCGTAGAAGGTTGAGCTCGAATGATCGACGTGAATGCAACCTTGCCTTGGCAAGCAAGGTGGCCTTGGAATTGGACTTGTGCTGTCGTACACAATTGTGGATCGCATCCCAATTTTATCAGAGGGAAAGTTAAAGCTAATAATGTTAAAGCTACATTGTTCTCTTTTTTAACTATCCTCCCGAGCTCCAAAATTCAACACGACACCGACAATTTCTTTGTACCAGGTGCCATTCATCTCACGTTTTCCTCGTCAGCTTGGACCACCATACGCGGATTAAGTGTGATAACATACGAATCTTTCTTACCACGTACAAAGCTCTGCAGCTTAGCTGCAATCAATCAGTCATTTCACTTTGAAAACTTCCCCTTTCACAGAACAAATTGTTAAAGTAAAATGTACGTTGAATACAAATAGTTTGCAGCTGGCATAATTAAATTTATAAATTTTTGACAAAAGTTTCAAAAGGAGTGTTACTTAAAGGACGAGATCCTATCTTTTATCCCTCTATTCCTGTTCTTGCCATCTTCTCAGAGTAAAAAAAAGATGAGATGGGACAGACGAAATCATCTCGTTATTTAAGTATTCGATTCTAGAAATTAAGAATTGGATAAAATTCCAAACCTTTATTGAAGTAGGAAAACATAAATAAAAATTGATGTCATGTATAATATGTTTTACCTTGCAAACGTTTAACACGCCAATGAATAATTTAAAAGAAATTTTGAGTACTAACCAGTTCATGTCATAAAACTGCCCGCCGGAAGAAATATTCCATGACCAAATGAATCATTTCAAGCCCCAGTCCCTCTCGTGTCATCTCATCGTGCGTGGCATGGAGATAATTAGAAGGAAATTAACATGTAGAAAGAACGAGGAAGATGATCTGGTCAGAGGTTGAAACATGTCTGCGTTTTTATATCAGAACACCGAGTTCATGCAGTACAAATATTAAGTACAAGCGTTGTACTGCACTGCATACTTTATTATTGATATGAACACAGAGGACTCAGTTGTCGGATTTATTAAAGCTTATTTATATATTTAACTTAATTTTACTAAAATTAAATGATACAGAGTTAAATTACCAAAAACAACGCTGAAGATTTGATGCCTCAGGGCAAAGCAACGTCACTAATATAAGTTTGCAAAGATTGAAATAATTAATTAGTTAGTTATAAATTCAGAGCTGACTGAAGAGGAAAAGACATGTTTTATAGGGTCGGGAGGAAACTGTTGACTGATTGATCTCAGAATTATAGTAACGTCATGATTTGGTCCAGAGAATAAGTCCATTCTCTGGGAAAGCCTGATGTGGATTTGGGACTTCAAAATAAATAATATGGTAATAGTCAATGTTTTACATTTTCAAGTCAATTAAGCTGGCCGAAATTTTGTTATTAAACTACTTAAAATGAAATAATAAAAATATAAAATAAATAAATAATAATAATAATAATAATAATATGATTAAAATATATACCAAATTAAAATTGACACAATTACCAATGTTATGAATACCATACCAATTTTGGTACCGGATTAATTTCTGATAAGGTACTGTACTAATAACGTTCAGGTACCATTTTGGGCAATTTTTAAAATTTATAAAATAGTCTTTAAATTTTTAAAAAATTACAAAATAAGCCATTAGTATACTATACTGTGTACTTTATAATTTTACATAAATCTTGTCTCAAAATCATAATAATAAAATTTTAAAATAACAATTATTTATTTATTTTTATTAATAATAATTTTCAAATATTTCACATATAAATAATAACTACAATGAATATAAAAAAGGCAATCATCATACAAATATAAAATAAAAAATAATACAAAGTATTTAATAATTTAAAATAATTATAATAAATTATTAGCTTTAACCCTATTTAATTTGCTCAGTTCAAATTTAAGAAATAAATTAAACCATCATATAAGTAACATTTTATTAGTTGATGGGTTATATTCATATCATATGTATTTAATTGTAAATTTTTAACCGAATTAATATTTTTTAAAAATTTAAAAATTTAAAAACTTTTAAATTTAAAAATATTATACATTTTTGAGCCCCGAAACCATTAATACTTTGCTCAAAACCTATCACTAGATTAGGTTGTACATGCACTTCAATTGTTGTTTAATCATTCTCTTTAGTATCTTCTCTCCTCTTCTTCTTCTCTTCAGCATTTATCACCGTTGAAACATACTAGGCCAACCTTTTATTATCCTCAATTACCATACATATACACAATCACCTTTTCTATTTGCTCTTTTTCTCTGTACTAGCAGACAAAGATTGCGCAAATGTGCAATGATAATCTAGATAAGCATAATGCCAATGTAATAGGAAAAAATATAATAGTTGGAATATTTAGAATGAATTAATAAAATAAGTTAAAATTAAATTTTAAAAAATTTAGAAATGTATAGTACCGAAGGAAGTAAAAAGATAAATAGATGAATATATGAGTGAATATTGTGAAATTTATGTAGAGGAAAAGATAAAATAGTTTAGTAAATGTTTATAGGAAAAGGTGTAAATAAATGTGTTATAATATTTTAGTACATAGTTAAAAAAAAGAAAGAGAAAATTTGATTAAAAAAATATACAAATATAAGGAGTTATGGCCTGATTATGATTTAAAAGCTTAAAGGTGTTATGGGTGTGACACTTGTGACCTATGAAACAAATAAAAATAAATTTTAAAGAAAATTGGGGAGTATTTATGAATATGTTATGTTATGAATGGCTAAAGATGTATAAATTAATATTGTTAAATTTTAAAATTTGTGAAGGTGGATAAAATTTTTCGGGAGAAAATAAGTAAAATATAAGAGTTAGAATATTTAAAATGAATTAATAAAATTAGTTAGTAAAAATTAGGAATGAAAAAATAAAGTAAAATTTGGAAATGTATAATGTAATTTATTTGTTATAACTGTATAAAATATACAAAATAAAAATTACAATATTTGAGTAAAAAGTTAAAAAATAAAAAAATCATAGGTCACACCTGTGACTGAAACTTAAATCCCTAAAAACCTAATGTTCAACGCATTTTCAATTCAGCAGCACGACCAAATATTACGCCCGGTCACAATGTAGCTCAGGTGACCTTCGTAATGCATCAGACGACATTTTCAGGTATGCAGCAACATTAGTGATGTTTGAGAGAAACGATTTCACCACCTTCATTTCTAGTATTCGAAGCATGTGGCGTACCCAAGTGTTTCAGACGTCAAACCCATACCGGAGACAAAGACGGAGTTGTAGCAGACTACTGAAGACGCAACACAGGTATAACCATTTCCTTTTATTTATTATACATAATATCGTAGAAAAAAAAATAAAAATTGGAATTCTTTAATAAAATAACATTTACTTGTTAACTGGCACAGAATGCTTATATCGAGTACCAGAGACTTACAAGCTATTTACAGTTATTTTTTTACACCATTGTGACTTTATTTTACTGTTTTAGGTCGGGAAAGAAATAGGTAAAAATCTATGTTTTAATGACTGATGTGTATATTTATCCGATGATCTTGATTGCTACTCAGGTAGATTAATGTTATCAAGTATGCCTCGTATGAGATTCTTAGCATCTTTATCTTCTCAACTGGATGATATGCCCATTTTATGTAATCCTTGTCTTCAATTTGATAGTCGTGAGAACTAGTTAAGGTATGCAACTTTAAAAGATCGTGAAATTATTTTGAATAGATTTATTGATCATAGAGCTATTATTGAATTAGGAATAGCAGACCGACTGAATAAATTGTTGCATAACATAGGATGAGATAGATTTGCTAAATTTAGAAAAAAATCATAGGTTGAATTGACTCTAGAATTTTTGAGTAGTTTATAATTGATCTTTAACGATGATGGCATTGGAAATAATATAACATTTAGATTAATGAATATGTCGCATGTTATTATTTTAGATGTACCGAATAGTTTATTTGGATTTTTACATAGTGATTTATGCGGATACTATGATGATTTTAGGCCTATAGCATTTTGGAATGAAATTACTAATTCAAGAAACATTTCTCCAAGTAGGTATAAATCGTCTGCTTTAGTGGACTTTAGCCTTCGCTATCTTTATAGGTTTTTAACTTTTACATTATTTGGTAGAGGAGATAGCCAAGGTGTAGTCTATAAAGCATAATTTTTTATATTGTGGTGTATGGTGCATGGTAAACACTTTGATGCTGGTATGTGGTTAAGTATGCATCTAATTGACGTGGCTAAAGCTAGAGCTGGCAAAATAGTAGTTGGAGCATTTGTCACCCAAATTGCAGAGCCTCTTAGTTTATTAACTGAGGGAATAGTCATGCAGTTAGTTTTGGGCAACTCTAGTTTAAACTTGCAATCGTTGGTGTGTATGAAGATTGTTAGGTGACAAGGTAATCGTTGCGCTTTTGTTAATGATGACACGGTAAAAGCTTCAAATAGTAAGGTAGTCGCATCGGAGTAGTGAAGGTACATAACAGGATGATGTTTTGCCACCCCAAGCTATGCATTGGAACATTGCACCTACTTCTATTGAATATCAATCATTCACTAATCAACTTATTACATTTGAATGGAAAACAAATGATAGATTCGACAAGATTGAGGCTACCATGGTGGAGATGACGAATTTCCTAGTGAATTTAAATGCTTATTCCAGACAGCGTCCACCTTCATCTTAGTATTGTATTTCTATCTTTTCCTTTTTTATATTTTTATTGTTTATCGTTAAATTATTTTTAGTTTTATTGTTTGTCTTTATTTATGTTGTTTGCATCTTAGATCTTTTAATTATTTTCTTATGATGTTAACAGTGTATGTTTGTACATTGCATTTTTATTTTCTTGTTTAATAGTTAGAGATGCATAGTTATTAAATGAACTTGATCGGGATTATAAATGCATAATATGAGTGAATTAATATATTTATATGCTTAAACTGATTGACTTGGATTTTAATTGAAAGGATATTAGCTTGTTGTGATGGATAAATGAGACCTTCCTTTAGTAAAAATTTGAGCTTTTTTGAGATATTAAACACCAATTAAAAGTATTCATTGATGAGAAAATTCTTTTATGGTTAAGCAAATCTAGAACTTGCTTGCAAATGCTATTCAAGATTGCATAACCTTATGCAAACAATAAAGCGATGAAGGCATTTAGGATCTATCTTGATAGCTTAAAAGGCCACCATGATACTATCCTTAGTCAGCCTCTTTGAGCTTAAATGAAACTTTTTTTTTGGTTAAAACCCAAAATATGAGCCTTGGCTTTGATTGTTTATCTCTTTTCATTACATCTGCCATAAGGGAAAATTGAGCATTTAAAAGGTATAATCGACTGTAGGGAATAGTTATGGGAGAAGCATAGCTTATTAAGTATTAAAAAAAAGAGAAAAAGGAAAAAAAGAGAAAAAAAGGAAGAGAACCAGAAAATGCAAAGGAACAAAATTTTTAGGGTAATGGTTTTTACACACACCATGTCTCATATAAGGGCAATCTTTATTCATAAGACCACAAGGACCATGAATCATATGCTTAATGACAAGAGAATATAACTGCGAATTTCGATGAGGATCTAGTATTTCAGTAGATATGATTTGGTCATAAGAATATGGATTTAGCAATTTTGAATGCAGCTTAAGCATCAACAATAAATAAGCATGAGGGAATCCATACTTTTGAAACTCAATAACATAAATACATGCGGCAAGTCTCCAAAGATTTGTTTTTTTATTAGCTCATTTTTAAGAATTTCAAATTTAGCTCTAAAAACTTTAGCCAATAAATCCGACCTATCTTGTGGCTTTTCATGAAATTTAAGGTTATTTGGAATCTCTCTCCACATAGGGTTGCAAGTCATGGTGAGGAACATTGCATCAAGATAATGTCGTTTCATGTCCCTTTGACCAACAGTAATACTGTCTAAAACACCTTACAGTAGCTCTGTCCTTATCTCATTTTGTCTTTTTCTATAGAAATCAAGTCTAGATGTTTCAATCTTTATATAAGCTCCCACAACGAATTGTTGAAGCAACCTTAAGTTATGGAGCAACATAGATTCATTATGTTCTCTTTTTTGAAGCCTATAACAATAATATTCTCTAGCAGAAATATTACCATCTTCGCAGTATTCTTGATCAACAACAATAATTAAACAAATAAATTCGATAAATAAAATAGTAACATCAGTTAATACTCTAAAAATGAAAAAGGAGAAGACAAAACTTGCATGTGTTTTCCACAGTGAACAATTCATGTGGATTAATAAAAAAGCTGAAATTAACATTACATCCTTCATCTGAAACATTGCTTCTGCTTCTCTTTGAAATCAACCTCTTAATTCCATAATGCCATCCAGATTCACCACGAACAAATAAAAGAGGATATTGAAGGGCGTAATAACATGATAGTAAGACTAGATTCTATAACTTGTGCTAGAGTAAGTATAGACTTAGATGTGAGGACATTTATCAATCTTTTCATCATTAATCTCAGTCATATAGCAGCAACATGCTGATCAAGGCTAGGATAACATCTTAAAACTATCGTATAATTCTCAAGTGTTGGAATGTCCTTAAGACTTTTAAAGAACTTGGCATAGGGATTATCTTGTAAAATTGCCACAATCAATTTCAATGTATCCTCACGAAGTTTATCATAACTCTTAGTCATTCTTTTCAGTTCCTCATCAGTATTAAAGAAATAAAGTTGGATACCAAATACCTTATCAGTTGTTGAAACTAAACTGTCAGGGAAATGATAAACTTAACCTTGAACACAAAATTTATAAACGTCTTTCTTATTTTTGTTAGTTTTAGATCATACCTAGCTCCATACGAAGTAAAAGCCACATTATTATTATATGTACCGACCTTCTTCCTGAAATGTTCAAATTCTTCCTCATTACTAACAAATAATTGTTTCATAGCATATGGCATTTGAAGAGCAACAATGTAACTCGCTCCTGACGAACAATAAAATGACTGGGGTTCTAAATAAAATCTCTTCGCATGACAATATTCACCGTTTGGAACAAGACGAAGTTGTAGGGGCTCAACAGATAACTTCTACAGGGATGCTAATTTTGACGAAGAACGATGACAATTTATCCCTTGAAAGATTTACAGAAAGGTTAACACAGGTAAAAGATTTATACCTTGATCCTTGACAGGTATCATTGAGCTAGGTTGAATTGAAGAGGAAGATATAGTTGGACAATCTAAATTATGACATACGATATTATATGCTTCAATTGTTGATTTTGTATAAAGAATTTCTTATAGTTGGTGAGATGATGAGTTGTATCGATATGATCTACATTAAAATCAATATATTGATTTTGTGCTAATTGATTACTAGATTGATGAATAAAAAGTTGACCGTAAGAAGGTACGTTATTAATGGTAGAATAGAAAAGTTGATGACCAACTGTTTAACAAAAAGAAGGCAAAGTAGCATTTCTCTTTTTTGCAATACGAGCTTCTCTACGCCGTCGTAGGAATTCATTTTTTCGTTTTCTAACATTTCAGCATACTTTTTACATCTCTTAGCATTTCTATCTATCTCTGAATACAGAAAAAAGTGGAACGAAGGTAAAAACAACTAACAATAATTAATAAAAAATTTATTAATTATTTCTGGACAACATCTACCTTCTTTATATATACATTAATAATATTTTTAAATATTAAAATATTTATATTAGTAACATTTACGCTAATACCATACATTTAACAAATCATAAATTTATCAAAGAAGGTAAAAATTTGAAAAGGTCACCATAATAATTTAGTGGAATATACTGTCAGGTAAATAAAGGATTAGAAGAAATAAAAAGTTTATTTTATGCCAATGTGATGTAAGTAAAATTGTATATTTAAACTATTACTTTAACAATTGATATGGGTAAATAAAGGAAAAAGTAATGATTATATTATTGAAAAGCTGAAAATGCGACGGATAAAATACAATTTTATGTAATAAAATATTTGGAAAATTAAAACATCCCTCAATAGTGCAAGGATGAACAAGAAGAAAACCTAAAAAAACAATTTGAGAAAAAGACATATTTAAAAGGTTAAATGTGGTGACTAGAAAATTTGTGCGGTGACAGTTGTACAAGTCACAATCGTGCAATGATAGAAATTTAAACAATTTATCATGTATTATACACAACTTAATAACAATAAAGAATGACAGGGTAAAATGCGACACACGTAATTACTATTCTCAACTCTATTAAGAAGTCTGTGTAAGTCACGATTGGGATTTTCGTGCAATAGTTGATGAAAAAGATAGAAAACAACTTCATTATATATTTTACCTAACATAATAACAATGAATGAAAGATTAATAGGATATAATG
>JAOTAY010000007.1:1316770-1351778 GCA_025629805.1 Erythroxylum baracoense | reverse complement strand
AAAGGTTTGAGATCTTGAGGTTGCTCTTTCGCTCTAAGATGGCTGAAGGATTGTCTCCAGTGCAGTATGCGTTGAAGATGAATAGATACATTGAAGGTTAGCTAGTTTGAGTTTCATAATGGATCATGAATTAAGGATAAACTTAATTCTAACTGTTTTGACTGATAGTTATTCATAGTTTGTGCTTAACTATCGGATGAACCAAATATCTACTTTGATACCTGAGCTGATTAATCTACTCAAAACAACTGAGCAAACTGTGAGTAAGGATAGTAAGGCTATGATGCTGGTGAAATCTTCTTCTAGTTATCGCAAGAGGAACCAAAGAAGAAAAAGAAGTCCAAGAAGCCAGTGGGAGGTGTAGCCAAGAAGAAGGCAAAGGATAATACACCAAAGGGAATATGATTTCATTACAATAAGGAAGGGCATTAGAAGAGGACTTGTAAAGCCTATCTGGAGTCACTGAAGCAAAAAAAGGCATTAGATGCTCCACCGTCTATTTCAGGTATGTTATTTGTCATTGACATTAATATTATTTCTGACTATAACATTTGGGTATTAGATACCAGATGTGGCTCACACATATGTGTTGATATGCAGGGACTCAAGGATAGTAGACTACTCAAGAAGGGAGAGATGGACCTATGTGTGGGAAATAAAGCAAAAGTTGCTGCATTAACCGTAGGAACCTATGTTTTGTATATTCCTGGTGCTAGAGTTAATTTTATATAATTGTTGTTATATACCCGTTGTGACAAAGAACATTGTATCAGTTTCATGTCCATTTAACTTTTTCTAGCAATGGTTGTTTAATTAAGTTAAATAAAATGCTATATGGTACTGCTATATTGTGCAATGGTATTTTCGTATTAGCACGTGTAATCCAATTTTAATTATCAATGACAATAAAGGACAAAAACAAAATAATTTAAAATCATCTTACTTCTGGCATTGTCGACTTGGCCATATAAGTAAGAGAGGCATGGCTAAGCTACACGAGAGTGGTAGCTTAGGGTCATTTGATTATGAATCATATGACGTATGTGAATCTTGCTTGTTAGGCAAGATGACTAAATTACCTTTTAAAAGAAAGGGTGAACGTGCAAATGGGTTATTAGACCTAATACATTTTAATGTATATGGTCCAATGTCCATTCATTCTAGAGGTGGTTTTATGTACTTCATTACCTTTATCGATGATTATTCATGATATGGGTATATGTATCTAATGAGATACAAGTCTAAAGCATTTGAAATGTTCAAACAATTTGGACATGAAGTAGAGAAACAACTCGATAAAAACATCAAGACACTTCAATCAGATTGAGGTGGTGATTACTTGAACGAGGAGTTCCTAAGTTATCTCAGGGATAACAGGATTGTATCCCAATGGACTCCACCTTACACACTGCAACATAATGGTATGGCTAAAAGAAGAAATTGAACCTTATTGGACATGGTAAGTTGATGATGGGCTTAGCAGATCTACCAAAATCTTTTTGGGTTATAAACTCGAGATTGCTGTTTATGTGATAAACAGTATCCCTTCAAAAGTAGTTGATGTTACTCTATATGAGATATAGACTAAAAAAAACAATCTTTCTCATATGAAAGTTTGAGGTTGTCTGGCTTACGTGAAGCGGATTCAATCAGACAAGCTTGAGGTGAAATATAATAAATGTTTGTTTATAGGATATCCTAAGGAAACTATTAGATATCAGTTCTACAATGTTTTAGAGTAAAAGGTGTTTGCCTCAAAGCATGCTGTCTTTTTAGAGAAAGATTTTCTTCTAAGACAAGACAGTGGGAGCAAAGTTGAACTTGGTGAAGTTTATGATACTCAAACAGACACAGATCAACTGCTTAAACCTGAGATTGTTGTTCATGAAGATGAAACAACGGTTAAATCTTCCGACACACAAAATGTTCGTAGGTCAAATAGGATATGTAATATTCCAAAGAGATATAGATTTCTCGTAAATGAATATAATGATGTATTGCTCATAGAGGGCAATAAGCCTACAACCTATAAAGAGGCTCTGAAGAGTTCAGAATTTGAAAAATGGCTTTACGACATGAAGTCCGAAATGGATTCCTTGTTTGAAAACCAAGTTTGGACTTTGGTTGTCCCACTCGAAGGGCTAAAACTCATAGGGTGTAAGTAGATTTTCAAGAAGAAAATTGACATAAATGGTAATGTGATTACCTATAAAGCGAGACTAGTTGCTAAAAGTTACCATCAAAGACAAGGCGACTATGATGAGACTTTTAGTTCTATAGCCAAACTTAGATTCATTAGAATAATCATAGCCATTGCTGCTCATTACAATTATGAGATATGGTAAATGGATATGAAGACGGCTTTCCTGAATGAAAACTTGGCTGAGGATGTGTATATGATACAATCTAAAGGCTTCATATCCAAAGATAACAAAAAGGTATGCAAGCTTCAGAAATCCATTTATGGATTGAAGCAAGCATCTAGGAGTTGGAACATCCGATTTGATGCGACAATTAAAGAGTTTGGTTTCTCAAAAAATCCATATAAACCTTGTGTGTACAAGAAGGTTAGTGGAAGTGCTATCATATTCCTTGTATTATATGTGGATGACATATTACTGATAGGAAATGATTTCTCAAATTTGCAATCTGTCAAAATTTTGATTGTCCCAGAATTTTTCCATGAAAGACCTTGGAGAAGTAACACATATATTAGGAATAAAGATCTATAGAGATAGATCAAGGAAGTTGCTAAGTCTTTCACATTCTACATACATAGATAAAGTGTTAAAGAGGTTTAGCATGGAGCAGTCCAAGAGAGGGTTTCTTCCTATAACTTATAGGATAAACATTTCGAAATCTATGTGTCCTAAGACACAAGATGAGAGGACTAGCATGAGTTTGATCTTGTATGTTTTGGCTATAGGATCAATCATGTATCTATGTTATGTACAAGATCTGATATGTCTTATGCTCTATGTGTTACAAGCAGCTATCAATCAGATCTTGATGAATGCACTGGGTGACTGTCAAGAATATCCTAAAGTACTTGAGAAGGACGAAAGATGTATTCTTAGTATATGGAGATGGAGATCTCGTAATGAGTAGACATACAGATGCTAATTTTCAATCTGAACAGGATGACTCCAAATTCCAGTCAGGTTATATTTTCACACCGAATAGTGGAGTAGTCAGTTGGAAGAGCTCCAAACAAGAAACTACTGCAGATTCAACGATCGAGTCAAAGTACATTGTAGCTATGGAAGCAGTAAAAGAAGCTATTTTGATCAAGAAGTTTGTTATAAAACTTGGAGTGGTTTCGAGCATTGTAGACCTAATACTATTATATTGTGATAACAATGTGGCAATTGCTCAAGCCAAGGAACCAACGTCTCATCAGAAGTCTAAACACGTACTCAGGAGATATCACCTGATCAGGGAGATCATTGATAGAGGTTATGTGAAGATAGAGAGAGTGCCCACATATTAGAACATTATTGCTCCTTTGACTAAGCCACTTCCTTAAATGAGATTTGATTCTAGTGTACTCACCTGTGGTATTAGATACAAAGGCGATCGACTTTAGTGCAAGTGGGAGATTATTAGAGTAGTGCTCTAAAGGCAATCACCTTTAACACTTTGTACAAACTTTATTTTAATTAATAAAGAAAAAGGTAATTTTCATTAATTTGATGTTCATTTATTTATAAATTGATGTTGTTCTTAAATCGAATTAATGAATTCCATGATACAAAACATAGCATAAAGGAAATCATTATGAGATCATGATAATGAGATTCCTATCATGTGCAATTATATTATTATCTAAATTATCCCTAGTCATAGGATTAATGAGACAGGACATTTGTTAATCTGGATAGACTAGCACATGTTACACTCCTTGATTTGATCAAGTAGTTGATCTCATAAACTATAAACATAAGTTGTTTATAGTTAACATGTGGAGGCTTACTAAGAGTAGTAAGTACATCGGATGACCCACTATGAAATTGTCATATGGATGATCTATCAAATGTCAGTGGTTAATCTCATCATAGCAATGTTGCAAACATCCTTAGACTTGAGGTACTCAAGGATATCTTAGATACTAATCATGTGCTTTGACACCATTCCTTGTTGCCTCAAGATGAGGTCGCTCATAGGATGGTGATTGGATACAGCTATTGGTATTCAAATGTAATTAGGTAGCCAATAAAAGATTCACTACTCCTGATAAAAGGAGATGATACCCACGGCCTCTTATCGAGGTCATTAATTGGGAGTCTCTGGCTGGAGCAATTATGTGTCATGAAAAAGTCTTCAATGACACATAGAGGACAAGAACTAAAATCACTTGGATTAGATCTGACATAGTCAGTTTAGTAGGAGTTGACACATAGCCCATACTCTAAACCAAGTGGGGGTATAGGATGTTGAAGGGACCAATTGCACGGTAATTGACTATAGAAAGGTTCATAAGTCGAACAATTAACTATCGAAGAGCTCGAGTGTTTATCCACTTACATTCCAATCAATTGGCATCATGAAACTTCATAATTTGCTCGAATTAAGAGTTAATTTAAGTGACCAAAATTACTGGGAACCTAAGGGTCATATGCATAAAAGATCAGATAAAAAATAAAGTGTGTATGGCTGTCATTTATGCAAGCCACGATCATGGCTTATAGGCTACGATCATGACCAACTTAATGACAGGTCGTATATAAGTGAGTTCTTCACTTATGTACAAACGAATTTTACCAAGAGACTAAGGGTCTAGAAGAGTTCTGGAAGTTGAGAGTGTATAGACAAATTTTAGACATAAAACACACTCAATAAAGAGACTAAGGTCTAGAAGAGTTCTGGAAGTTGAGAGGAGTGATCTTGAGATTTATTCATGCAATGTTAAGTAATTGTTGCATGAGATTAATTGCATGAAACTTGGTCTTGATCTAACTCTCACTAAAGCATCTACTTGAACTCATCTTGTTTGGTGCTCTAACCAGCCTTACACACTAATTTTTCTTCATCTTTGCGTGCTCTCTAGAGGCCAAAGAAGGTGTTTGATGTTTGCTACAACCCAAACAAGGACAAGATTCAAGAAAGGAGGAGTATTTGCAAGGTACTTATGTCATAATTTTATGTTCTTATAATATATTTATACATGCACATAGATTTTGGATTTTCTGGGGACGTCATGGGGTTGGAATTTTGATTCTGACACTTCCGCTGCTTTGTTATGTATGTGATGCATGGATCTATGGCTCCCTAACATTGTCGAATAGGAATATCAAATTTTAGACTAAAATGGGTGTCTAAAACAACCTGTTAGGCAAATGAAGTACACAAAAACATTAAACTCGTTTAGTAGAAAAGGTTACTCACAACAATAAAGTACTATTTTGATTGAAAATGTTTGGAAGATCAAAAGAGTATGTCCCTCTATGTATTTAATTTCTAATTTAGTTCCATATGCTAGAGCTTAAAGAAATAAGCAATAATATTATAGTCCATATCTTAAGTAGAATATGCAACAAAAAGAGATAAGCAATAATATCATTTTCCATAATTTAAGTAAAATATGCAACAACAGTTCCATCAACTTGTCAACTGGTTTGATCGAGATGAACACTTGAAAAAATCAATTAAAAACCAAAAAGATATAATTAAAATTTTTCAAAAAATAAAGCAATAATTTCAATATAAAAAATTTATCTTATCGTAAAAGAGACAAGCAAGTTGACATAAGTGTGCACTTAATTTAAGATCTTTGTGTCACAATAAATAGTCACTTTATAATATTACATTACAGATGTACAAAGTAGCAAACATTCTAATAAAATCCCTTCTTAAAAACAAGTTTATTTATTTCAACGATCAATTTGGAGTGTGTAATTTTGAATTAAGAGACATGAAAAATAAAAATTAGAACCTCATCTAAAGTAAACAAAAGGAATTAAATGAAATTTGATTACACTTTTAAAATACTCAATATACTTAAGACCAAGATATAAAACTAAATTTACATAAAATATAGATTTAAAATCCAGTTCTAAAAAAAAGTCCTAACTATCCATAAATTCCACAAAACAAATCAAATTTCCCAACTAAAAAGAAATTTTTTAATACTAAAACAAAATGTTGTAAGAAAACACTTTGATATAAATAATTAGAAAAAGTTAAAGTTGTCCAACTAGAATGGAAATTGTTTTGAATACTAAAATATAAAATGTTATAAGAAAAAAATTGATACAGTAAGTAAAAAATTAAGTTTCAATAATCTCTTCCCCTTTAGTTTATGATTATTGTATACATTTGTATCTTTAAGGAGTATATAGTCATAAAGGTATGAAGAGAATAAAAAAAGTATGGAACAGGAAAAATAAGTTTAAGCTTAGGTCGAGCGGAATAAATGGATAGAGTCTTACAGCTCCAATTATAGGGAAATAAACAAGCTACAAGCTTCCATTTTTAATTCTAATTTGAATGATTTTCTAATCTAATTAGGTGTTAAAAATCTATTAGCACGTGATGCGGAATTCCATTTTGTTCGGCCTTGAAACAATTCATTACATTAATATTTATCCAATCCAATTTTTTTTACCTATATTCACTAGGTTAGTCTATACTTGACTTGTCAGGTAAATCCACTTTCTCCTTCATGAATGAGCTAATATGAATAAAAAAAATCATTTCTTACTGGTAAATGCTCAATACCCAAGTTGGCCTTATAGATTAACACAAATTCAATGTTATTATTATTTGATTTGGGCATTCCTTTCCCCAGTTCAAAAGAGGTCTCCTCTTCTTCTTTTATAAATTTAACATTAACATAAATTTATATTAATGTTATTTTTTTTATAAAAAAGAGCTCAGTACCCATTATCTTTTCTTTTATTTTCATTTTTTCTTTAAAGAGAGACAATGCACATTGGATTTTCCTTTAGTATGTTTTACATGTGTTAGTTATTTTTTAGGGACTTCATTTAGTGTTTATAGGAAATCGTTAAATTCTATGGACAAGTAATATCTCGTGTTTTATTGAAAAGTTTGATGAAAGGTTTGTTAGAGTATTTAACTTCTACAAGTGCTGTTTGTGTACTTCATTATGTTTTCAACATTTAGCTGGTTATCTTCTCCTTTCTTCCTCTTCTCTCTCTCTCTCTCTCTCTCTCTCTCAACATTCTCTAAGTAAGCTTCTTCTTGTCTTATCTTTTCTACAAGTTTGTTATTATATATGTAACTTAAGCTCTTATATTACGTGTTCAATATACAAAAGCTTTTCCTGAGTTTTGGTCTATAGGATCAAGTGTATTGAGAACAAGAGAATTAGTTCAAGTCTAGCGTTGGACTTGAGCTTTGTTGTTTTTGATCATAATAAATAACAAGTTGCTAAGGAGAAGGTTGTTTTTAGCATTGCTTAAAAGGAATGACCTTTTCTTTTTGTCGCTAGGATTTGTATGTTAAAGTTCCATTCAATTTTGGATAAGTTCATTCCTCCCCTGAGAATTTATGGGATTTGATTACCAAAAGAATTTAAATAAACATAATGAATTTAATGCTAAATTGACTTTTTAAAATAAAAATTTTAACATTAATACATCACAGAATGTCAACGTGGCAACAAGTTCTCGATGGTGAAAATGAGCTATACTGGGAGGAAATGACAAAATTCTCCCTAATGAAGATCAAATCGATATATAACAAATCTTCTCATCAAACACTAATCACCCTTTGGCAATTACCTCTCTTTCTTTATTATCTGTATATCATTTTTTGTTAGGAAGCTATCAGATCAACGTTTGATTATAAATACTATGTGTTGTGTAAAGCTTCCTTAAATCTTCAAGAAAAAATAAAAGAAAATGGAGGAGGTGGCAATGTCCCGATAGTTAGTACATGATTAAGGAAATCGGTTGTTTTGGAACAATCGTCAATTCCAAAAACTATATTTGTTCAATTAAGTATGCATGTGTTCAAATTTAGGTTCCTTATATCGTTTGACTTAATTAGCTATTTAAGTTCTATACTTTTTGTTTTTTAGGTGGTTCATCTAATTAAGTGATTCATATTGCATCTAGGGATTCATTCACTATATCTTCTACTAATTTAGCTAAAGCCAAGAAGTTGTTAGAAGAGGGTGTTAATAAACCACACCTGAGAGGAGATCTTTGATTGTTTCAATCGATGTCTTCAAACGTGTAAGGACCTTATTGGGAGTTTAAACATAAGGAACTCTTTTACCTTTTCTACTGAGTCTCATGTCATTTGGAATCTAGAAAAATAATTATTTTTTCCTTTTCGATGGAATAAACGTGAAACTTTATTTGTTGTTTTGTTTGTAAGAATTGTTAAACTTCTAATTAAAATCCTGTATTACTTAACATATATCATTATATTATATTGCTTATAATATTTCAATATTTATATGTATTATTATTTTGTTGTTAATAAATATTAATGATTAAGAATAGTAATCAACTTAAATTTATTATATTTTGATCTTATTAATATTAAAATTTTAGGGATGTTTATCTTTTTATATCCAAAACATATTTATTTTTCAAAATTTAAATTACCTATCATGTGTTTTTCAACAATATGTTTAAAACTTTTGAAAGATTTTACAATTTTTAGATGTTTCATTCTATTTTAATATAGTATCTGTAAAGACGGAGGTGTCCTATGTTCAATAAGCATCCTTAAAGAATCATTTTTGTATAAATCCATATATTTAAACAAATTTATATAGTTTGAATGCATAGATATTTAAACAAATTTATAAAAAAGGAAAATGAAAAAAAGAAAAATCATATAATTGTCAATTATAATTAACCTTAGGATTATTAAGCGCACTTAACATTAAAATTATCTTTTTAACATTATTAATTTTAAGAATACTACTACACACAAAAATTTCTCAAAATTTTCCTAAGAAATCTATAACATTTAAAATCTTTAATATCTACTTTTGGTGATGATTTTGAATTTTCGTTACCAAAAAGCCAACTTTTTGCAATGATAAGCTCTACATTTGGCAACAAAATATCTACACCATCACATAAGGCCCGTCACTAAAGGCTAAAGACATGCCTTTAGCAACAATAATCTAAAATATTGTGAAAATCTTGACTTTTGACAACGAATTTGAAAATCGTCACCAAAAGTTAACTGTTAACATCGATTTTCAATTCGTTGCTAAAAAATCCCTAGCTAAAAATCAATTTTGTTGTAATGATAGCTAATTCAACAACTTTTAAAGAAGCTGCAAATCTAGAATAATGGCGTAATGCTATAAAAAATAAATTGCTACGTATTGAAAGAAATGAAACATAGTATTTGACAGATTTGTCAAATATGAATATCAAATTTTGGACTAAAATGGGTGTCCTAAACAACGTGTTAGGCAAATGAAGAATACAAAAACACTAAGCTCATTTAGTGGAAAGGGTTACTCACAACAATAAGGTATTGTTGTGATTGTGCCAGATGTCTGGAAGATAGGAAGAGTATGTCACGGTATTATAGGGCCATAGACGCTTATTATAGGGCAGAAAAATTATAATGGCATCTTAGTTCCCCTAAGAAAAGTTTCGATCTATGTACCTTTATTCAGACTCAAGCAACCAAATCCAGCATCAATATTCCAAAGAAGAAAGGGGAGGGATATGAATATACGTATAATCAAATATGTTATGATGATGTATGGCAAGGTCTACACTAGTTATTATAACGATGGGACTTTTCTGTCAAGCAACTGATATTTTCTTTGCACCATTTGAGAGCTTTTGCAAGGGGACACTCGGACCCATTTCTTTTCAACTTGTTCTTTTTTATATTTATTGCATTGGCTATCTTGTAGGTCAAGGCATATCATTTTCGCTACTGAGATCACTGATTTGGATTGAAGACAACGGCCAACAGCTGCAGAAGGATAAGAATTCTCTATCTTGTCTGCTCTCTCTCTCTCTTTCTTGCTTTTGTTTATCTTAAGAGGTTAACTAATTAGGCTTGCAATTACTGTAAACACGTACCAACTGAAGTTACATGATTCTTAATCAGTTGCCTTAATGGGAAAGGCAACGTTGATCCACCATTCAATTTTTCAATCGCGTTTGTTATCCCTACCAACTTGGTTAGTTAGTGCTTACAAGAGCAAAACTAGCAATTATATATTCAATAACAATTATCATCTGAATGAATTATACATTCATTTGAGATTGGATCCTCTAATGAGTGGTAGCAATTTAGATATATATATTGGATCGTATTCGTTTAAAAGTATCTTAACAACAATAAATGGTAATTAGGTACATGTAAAGGGGTCACAGGACTACAAGACTGGTTGAAATTCCTCTGTGCATTAGACTGATATTAGCTAACAAGCTACCATGGTAACAACAGAATAAAGTCTGACAAAAATTAAAAAAAAGGCAAAATTTAAGACTTACTTCTGGTCAGAGTCAACGAAGGCTCTCAGCCAAGTCTCTCATGTAAGGTGCAAATTACGATAACTATACACACAAGGAGCAAAGTGTGAGCACATGCAATATGGTCCCCGTTTGATCACGTGAATAGATGCTTACTTATGTCAGTACCCATCTGCCCAACTTCAATTACTAAGTACCACCCATTCTTAAAGCAAGTGCTTCACCGGTTTAGTTATGTGATCCCGTTTTCTCTTTTCCTACGTAAGCCTATGGTTCCAGTCAACCTCTTCACACCACGGTGGATTATCCCCATCGAATGTGGTTTATAGGTTTACTAATGATGTGGTATATGCTTAATTCTCAAGAGGAGTACTTGGATATCTAATTCCTAGAATGATTCTCACCTTAGATGATTATGTCTTGACTGCACCTTTTTAATCTATACGAGAACTGTGTCTGAAATCCAAGAGTAGGAGAAGCAGTTTGCAAGATCGGCTATTATGTAATGTTGATTTGTCCTAGTTTTCACAATCTTTACTCATGTAAAGGCACAATCTGATTTTTAAGTGGTATTTAATGTAGCTTAATATGAGCATTAAGGATGGTACAGGTACTTACTGCATAGGCGTAAGGGTTAAGACTGACATTTGGAGACAAAAATCCAACCTATCTTATGTGTGTCTTACAACTCACTCACACCAAATGAACATCCAGAGCCAATCATATAACAACAATCCCCTAAAAAAGATCCAACCTATCTTTACAACTCACACCAAATAAAAATCCAGAGCCAATCATATAACAACAATCCCCTAAAAACCCCTATTTTTAGACAAGAAAAGAAAAAACACCTATTACACAACTCACCCTGCTTTATAATCCCCCTCCCCTCCCCTCCTGTGTCCTTTTTATACTCCCATCCACTTCCCTCCATTTGACCTCAACCTTTCTTGGATCTAAATCTCCCTTCCCTTCATTTTCCCGAGAAGCTAAAAGAAACCCAGATACCAAAACCCGAAAAAGGCTTAAACTTTACATCCAAAATGAGAGAAATCCTCCATATCCAAGGTGGGCAATGCGGGAACCAGATCGGGGCCAAGTTCTGGGAGGTGATATGTGACGAGCATGGCATTGACCATACCGGAAAGTACAGTGGTGATTCAGATCTGCAGCTTGAGCGCATCAATGTCTATTACAATGAGGCTAGTGGTGGTAGATATGTTCCTCGTGCTGTTCTCATGGATCTCGAACCCGGTACTATGGATTCGGTCAGATCCGGTCCGTTTGGACAAATTTTTAGGCCGGACAACTTTGTGTTCGGTCAGTCTGGAGCTGGTAATAACTGGGCTAAAGGTCATTACACTGAAGGAGCTGAGTTGATCGATTCTGTTCTTGATGTCGTCAGGAAGGAGGCTGAAAACTGTGATTGCTTGCAGGGTAATGATGATTTTATTCTTTTATTCTTTTTTTTCTAGTATTGCGTCCACTTTTTAGATCTTCGTGTATTAGCTGTAGTTATTCTTTGCCTGGTTTTGTTACTGGTTTTATCTTTGTATATTGTGGGAATAGTTTAATGGTTGACATGTCGGATTGTTTCAATATTCAGTTTTGCATTCATTTTAGCAGATTCCGGATTATTTTTCCCCTTTAAATGGTATCTTATATCAAAAGGAAATGGTTTTAATGATAGTCATGGCAAATAATATTGCTTACTGGACTTTTTAATTTCTGGATGATAATTTTGTATTCAGATTAATAAGATCGTGATTTTGATTTTACTGCAGAAATGAGTTTTACGTATTAATACTGGGACGGACTCTGGTTCGAGATTACATGGGATTAACGATGTCATATTTTTCCTTCCTTTCTTTTTCAAAATAGTACCTGTATTACTTTGCTAGGAATTTCATATGTTGCCTTCTATGATTTTCTGTAAATGGCATTGGTGTTTCGGGATTCAAGTGTAACTCCTTTGTAAAATTTCATTTACAGGATTCCAAGTTTGCCATTCATTGGGTGGAGGAACGGGTTCGGGCATGGGAACTCTCCTTATTTCTAAGATCAGGGAGGAGTACCCTGATCGTATGATGTTGACGTTCTCAGTGTTTCCGTCTCCTAAGGTGTCTGATACAGTAGTAGAGCCTTACAATGCTACTCTTTCTGTCCATCAACTTGTAGAGAATGCAGATGAGTGCATGGTTTTGGACAATGAGGCTTTGTACGACATTTGCTTCCGTACTCTCAAGCTTGCTACTCCCACTTGTAAGGGTTTTAATAATGCTTGACTTTATTTAATCACGAAGCTAAAATTAAAATGTTTTACTTTTTACCTATTTCTCCTTGAAATCCTAATTTACCACCTGAAGGTCTTATTTAAGAATTTGAATAGGCAGTGGTTTTGACTGGATAATATTGTTTAGTTCCTGCTTGGTATCCTTTTATGCGGCTCAGATATTTGTGGCTGCTTGTTCACTAGTCATTTACATTGCCGAATGATGTGGAATGGGGTACTTTTGAATGTTGCTCTTTATGGTTGCTATTGTCATGATCTTTTCCTTCTCTCTCCCTCTCTGTTTATTTATTAGCACATACAAACCCGGGCATATACTTTATGCTATTGTCTACTTATCCCGACACACAGTTGATGGTCCCAATTCAAACATATCATTTATCTTGCGTCCAGATTTCTGACTGTGGCACTTGTTAAACATGTACTATATTTGCAGACGCAAATTTAATATAATGTACTTGCTATAGCACCTGTATATTTAGAATAATATTTGATGTAACCATTGTGCCTTCTGTTCCCAGTTGGTGATCTTAACCACCTCATTTCTGCTACCATGAGTGGTGTGACATGCTGCCTCCGATTCCCAGGACAACTTAATTCTGACCTCCGCAAGCTTGCAGTTAACCTCATTCCATTCCCTCGCCTCCACTTCTTCATGGTTGGTTTTGCACCCTTGACATCAAGAGGATCACAACAGTACCGTGCGTTGACTGTGCCCGAACTGACCCAGCAAATGTGGGATGCTAAGAATATGATGTGTGCTGCTGATCCACGCCATGGTCGCTACTTAACTGCCTCTGCCATGTTCCGTGGTAAAATGAGCACAAAAGAAGTCGATGAACAAATGATCAATGTCCAGAACAAGAACTCTTCATATTTTGTTGAGTGGATTCCAAACAATGTCAAATCTAGTGTTTGTGACATTCCACCCAAGGGTCTGAAAATGGCATCCACTTTCATTGGGAACTCAACTTCAATCCAAGAAATGTTCAGGCGTGTAAGTGAGCAATTCACAGCCATGTTCAGGCGCAAGGCTTTCTTGCACTGGTACACTGGTGAGGGTATGGATGAGATGGAATTTACAGAGGCCGAGAGTAATATGAATGACTTGGTGGCAGAGTATCAGCAGTACCAGGATGCCACTGCTGATGATGATGAGGAATACGAGGAAGAATTGGAAGAGGAATCTTGAAATTTTCTGCTATGAAGTTTGTATCCTGTTGGCTCTCTTTCAGTGAGTGTTTTATGTTTTTGTTATTGAGGGGTCGAAATGGATTGGCTCTGGGTGCTTGTATTAGGGTAGGTTATTTGTGGCTGCTTTTATTCTTGAACTTGAAATTATGATGCATGTACTTGGTAGATGATGGCTATATGATATGAAAGTTAAAAGGAACCATTTTGTCAGTATCTTAAGGAAAGAAAACGAAAAGCATTATATCACTTGTCAACCTAGGATTTGCATAATGGATGCAATCTTTTCACTTGATTATTAACTACAAAGAGGGAACGCCCACCCTTTATTTACTGCTAAGTTAACAAGTTTGTCGGCATTGGGTTCTGATCTAAAAAAGTGTTGCCAAGTTGCAATAATGTTCTTGTCTATGTCTAAAGGTTGGTAATTATTGGCAGCGTCCCCGGTGCTTTAAGGTGATCTGAATGGGTGAGCTTTCATTGTTACCTTTTCTAATCTTGCCAAGGGCACAAAATTTAGCAAGATAAATGCCAACCTAACCTATTTGGATAGATTACACCTGACTAGGTTTCTGGTTGCTGCTGGATTAATTAATTTCTTGAACCTCTACGTCAAACATGAACGTAGTCTTTTCCAAGATCTTCTATGTTGGGGTCCTAGTCCTAGGTCCAAGGCCATTGGGATCCGTCGGCTGAAAGCCAAGTTGTGGGTCACGCATCCACCCAGGTGCTGTATAAGGTGAAGTAGTACTGAGACGTGAAGGCCTTTGTAAAACTACACCTCTGGCTCTCACCATGCTATAAATTATTCTCAATTTCCTTATGCTTTGGATTATTTTCGTCCAAGACAACTTTACATCCAAACATGTTCTAGTTTGTAGGACGATTCCTAAAAGAGACCCATGACAACCAATAAACAAGGACTATTATACAAGTACACACTATAGTATCAAATAATATAATGATAAATTGTGTATCTTTTGTATGATAAATACATTTTATTTTTTTTCTTAAACTAGACATAATATGATATTTTAAAGCTGTATATTGTTCTATTAAACAATAAAAAGAAAGTTAACCATTTTTTTGTTTTAATTTTCCGTTCTATAACAATATGAACACATAAGAATTAAGAAAAATAAGTTTTTATAAATAATTACATCATTTACCACTTTATTTTTCTATCTTCGATTCTTCTTTTACTCCCTCTTATCACTCAAAGTCTATTTCAATTCAATTTTTTGAAAGTGTTTAGAAATTAGAAATAATATTAATCGGTGACCAATTATTTAAGGGAAGTTTAGATTCCTGCCAAGTCAAGAGTATGAGAATTCTCTTATTGTATTGCCCTATGTGAAGGTTTTCAAGGTTAAAACTCTTAGGTGGAATGCTACATTGGTGGGATACTTCATAAGTAAAAGATTTTGTTTTTCTTTAGACATAAATGGGCTAAAACTACTTGAAAATAACCTTGGCTTTAAAATTACATTGATTAGTAAGGATGGCTTCTTCCTCTTCAAGTTCATAAGTGAGACAAACATGTAAAAGATACTAGAAATGAGATCTTGACATACTTGGAATAAGAAGTTCTTGATCAAAAGATGGAAGCCAGGGATGAGTTTGGATAAGAGTAACATAAAAAGCATTCCCCTATAAGTTAACCTTCATAATATCTCTCTTAAATATTGGTCTAGAATTGGTTTGAGTTGTTTAGTTAGTTTTTTGAGAAAACATATTTGTTTGGCATGATTTATTTGGAGGAAGGAATTGAGAGAAAGTTGCCAGATTCACTCCAGATAAAGAGGTTATATGAAGATGAAGGCTTGATGGAGTCAGAAATCAAGCTATCCCCTTGCCTATGCTCTCTTTTAGCTTTGATCAGCTTTATAGGTTCTCCATACACCAAAATAGCAAGGCATTTTGTAGTTAAACATTCTTCTATCCATGTCCTGAACAGAAAAGGGTAACATGTTGCCTTTAAGATGCTAAACATGAAACTCCAATTGACTGAGTCATATGCCTTTGCCAAATCTATCTTTATTGTGCAAGTCTTCACCTTTGACTTACCATTATATCCTCTAAGAATCTCTTGATAAAGAAAAATGTTTGTGCCTATTGTTCTCCCTCCTATGAATGCATTCTGGGCTAGATTTATGATGTTTCTCATACTCCTCTCCAGTCTACTTGCAAGTATTTTGGTAATGGATTTGTAAAGTATACTGCAACAAGCAATTGGCCTGAAATGTTCAAACTTGAATGCATTGGGTTATTTGGGGACTAGACTCACAAAATTTTTATTCCATTCTTTCAGTATAGTACCTTTTTTTAAAAACTCCTTAATAACTTCTATGACTTTCTCACCCAATATATCCAAGTTCCTCTAAAAGAATCTCCCATTATAAACATTTGAGTCTGGGGCTTTGTTAGGATTTAAAGAAAATAGGGCTTCTTTGATCTCTTCCCCTGATATTTCTTTGATTGTTTCTGCCTTATCCTCTTTTGAAATCTACCTTATTCTCCTCATTATAGCATCCAAAATAATCTTTACTTCCTCTTCTATGCCATATTGCTTATTGAAGTATTCAAAAGTAAGCCTCTTCTTGCTCTCCTGGTCTTGGTGAATATAAACTAAATCATCTTCCAAGCATTGAATCTAGCTTTTGTTCCTCCTTGCTCTGATTGAGTTCATTAAGTACTTTGTGCACCTCTCCCCTTCTTTTAGCCAAATCATCCTTGGTTTTTGTTTTAGCAATTTGTATGTCTTCTAAGGCCTTATTGTACTTGCTGATTAATATTTCTTCTTCTTTTCTGAGTAGTAAGTCCTCAGGTTTGTATGGTACTCTCCTCTGGCATCTCTATAATACATCTAGTGCTTTTGTAATTGCCTAATGCTCTGGTATTCTATTCCCCTTGTTGAGATCTTTTACTTTTTCTTTTACTGTCTTTAGTTTCATGCTTAGTCTCTACCCCTTTGTTCCTGCTAACTTTACGCTCATTCCCCCCTTTAGGATACTCGTGAACCTTGGATTGCCCATTAAGTTATTAAAGACTCTAAAAGGTGTATTTCTTTTGATGTCTAAGGAGGTTAAATTCATTACAATAAGGTTGTGGTCTGAGGAACTAGGTTCATCAAATCTTGCTGAAATTATAGGAAATTGGGCTAACTTGTCACTTATAACCATGCATTTGTCAAGTTTTTGAGTAAAAACCAACCTCCTCTCTGCTTGTTATTCCAATTAAACATATTTCCATAATATTTGAGATTTTTCAACCTAGTACGTTTTGTTAGTTCTTGTAGTTCCTTTCCATTTTGCTTTGCCCAATTTCTACCACGCCAAGTTTCATTTGTATAGAGATTGTTGTTATAGTCACCAATTATTGATCAAAGGGATGTAATTGCATTGCTGATCTTCACCAGCTCCTCCAATAGCGATTGCCTCTAAAACATATAGTTTACTACATAAACTGTTGTAACAGTTATGCGTATGCTTGAATCTTTGAGTACCAATTCACAGGTTATCATTTGGTCTATACTAATCCAAATTACTATTTCTATCTTCTGAGTATTAAAACCAAAGGTCTCTTCTTGTACCACTAATAGGGTGTTGTCATCTCCATTTTGATCTTCCTCTACATCATTCACCACCTATTTTGCTTTGTCAGGAGTTCCATGTTCATTGCTTTCTTGTTCTTGACTTGTATTACATTTATTCGTTTCCCCTTTCACTGAATTTACTCTTTCTTTCTGCTCAACCACTTCTCCTCTATTCTTATTCTCTTCTTGGTTTTCTTTCCTCCTCCAAATCATTCTCTCCTCCTTATTCTTTAGTTTCCACATATATGAAATTCTCATAAGATTTTCCTCTAGTTCCCCTTTCTCCTATGAATTCATAATCCTTAAAAAGTCTAGAAGTTTTTTAAAAATCTCCAAATAGATACATACATTAGCAAATCCTATCATTCTCATCATTGCAGTGTTTTCATCCATTTTTAAGGGTTTTCATACTTTGCTTGCAATGTAGCTCATCCCTTCTGCAGACTAATATTCCAATAAAATTCTATGGATATTAACCCACAGCGGGATTGTTTCTAGCCTGTTTCAATCCAGAGTTACCCTTGGATGCCATTTCTTCAGCAGAATTAGATGTATTATAACATGTCAAGGTCTTGCTTCTAGCACCATATGAGCATTTTCATCAGTGTTAAATACAAAAAGCTCATCTTCATTCACTATAGTGTTAACCAAACCCATATTTCTCCATGCAAAAATTGCCTATTTGTTAACAACTGGAAATGCTAGTCTTTTTTAGGAAAAAACTTACTCATTTCCTAGCTCCAATTTGGAGCACCTCAAGGGAGCTTAAATGACTTGCTCATTAGCTGTCTCCACAAACCTTACCTTCCCTAAGATTTCAAAGTCGCCAACAATAAAGCTCCAAGTGGTTCTCCCTTTCGTAAGTTCCTTCAGAGAGCTTGCATTGGTATTGTTTTCTTCAGTAATTTGTTTGGCTTTGATTGGTGACATTTTTGAAATTTCAAGTTATCGGGTGGTAGGTGGTATCATTTTCGGGTTTCATGGCAAGCTGTAAGGAGGGGGGACAAGTAAGATGTTTATAAGAAAAGTTGTCTTGAGAGGGGGATGTGGGGGACAAGACTGTCGGAGAAAGGGGGACTAAACTTAGTAAAAGAGTAAAGATGATTTTGAAAGAGAGAGGGGGGAAAGGGTAAGTTGTTTAGGGGCAAGGTTGTCTGGATGGTAGGAAGTGGAGGGCAGATTGCCACGTCTATCGAGAAGGGGGAAAATATTATCAGGACAGTGATGGCTGTTTAGAGGGAGGGGACTCTCATAAGGAGATGTCGTAATAATTAAGTGATTTATATAAGATTTAACACACTAAAGTGAGTATGACGAATGCTCGATTGTCTTGATTAATATTGGTTTAGGAAATATTTGGTCAATGTGAAGCAACATTTTGAAAATTAGTTTTCGAATGTTATTAACAGAATAAATTCCCGATTGTGGAAAACTAGTATGGTTATACTAAAATAGAGTAGACATTAATTTTAAATCATACAAAAAATTATATGTGAAAGGGTTAGTCAAAATTATTTTAACTTTCATAATATTTGAGTGTCATGATACGTTGTCAAATGTCAATTTTGATCTATAGATATAAATTATTTAATTAAAAATTAAAATAAATTAAAAGAGTTTAATTTTATTTAATCCTATGTATGATTTAGGGTTGTAATTTATGTTCTTGCCAACATATTTAAGAACTTAATGGTCACACACAAAAAAGATTGAAAAGAGAAAAATGTGTTTTAGTTAAGTCTGACTTGATTGTAAAGTTTGTGAAATTTTATAATTAAATATGAGCTATTTAATAAATAAGGACCAACATAAGATATTGGATCTTATTTGAGCCTAATTAACATTTAATTAGCACTAATTGTAATTATAATTAAAGTTTAACTAAAATTTAAATTTTATTTCAATTAAATTATTAAGTAATCCAAACCCTATTATAAATAAGCTTAACGTTTAAAGAAATTAGTACCGGATTTCTGTCCTTTTTTATGTAGGGCTTTCTCAACACGTTCGTATGGATATTGTTAAAAGAAACGAACAAAAAAAATGATAGTATGATTTACATTTATGCTTATTAGGACTTATGTACTAATCATGTTTAGAACTTCAAACATATGAAAATGAGATCATAACGAGAGAAGAAAAAGGAGCATTAACAACTAAGAGCTGTTACTTTTTCCTGAAACTTAGGTTGGAAACTATTGCTAATTTCAGGTTGTGAGGCTTTATCTAAGGAAGTGTCCGATGGCAGATATTAATCGGCAAGCATGGAAAATGTCAGCATTGGAATTGCCATGGCATGTAATGTCGAACCGTACATTTTCCTTGCCCACCTCGCGCCCATGCGATTATGGATTCATAAGCAACTAAAAATAACTGTTTCCATTCTAAATTTAACCTCAAATTTGTCCTTAAAAATCCCACTTGACCATGATTGCATATATTATGCCAGGCCTGCACAAAAATATCAAAGAAAAAAAGTAAATAAATAAATAAAAATTCTTCCTTTCGGCCATTCTTGATTGCTCCTCAACAATGGACATGAAGAGGATTTCTTTTGGCGTCCTGGTGGCCGCTGCAGCCTCCATGAGTGCTGTATTAGCCGCCGAAGAGGCCTCGGTTTCAGTTTCAGCTCCTGCTCCTGGCCCTGGCCCTGCCAGCGCCGCATCCGCAGCTTTGCCGGTTGTTGGGTCATTGTCATTGGTTGGTGCTTCCCTTCTCTCATTTTTCGGCTATTATTTGCTGTAAGCTCAACCGACATATTTACCACAAGTTGTAACCATGTCCCAGTAGTAGCTTTGCTGCTTGGAAATATCACGTTCATTCGAGTGTTTGCTGCAATTGATTAAAGGATATTGAAATATAAAGTTCTGTTCTTTCGATTACATGATACTATTGGAAAGGATTTGGTGTCACAAAAGCAATATTGTACACGCTTGATCGTAAGCTTCCATATTAAAGAATGTGGACATCAGTAAATAAATCAATAAAAACACAAGCCAATTAAAGTGTTATGGACATGGTCAAACACTCAAATATATTCTGTTTACAATTTCCAACAAGATATGTCTGACGGTAAAATTCTACTTCAGCCACATAATAATTCTAGCTTGATCTAGCAAGATACAACAAAACAAAGCAAAGAGTCTATTTTCGCAAATAACGCAGAATAGAAAAAACAACGTTTAGTGGAAGCAAATTCTTAGATATAGATTGGCCGAGTGGAGTGGTGCATATACAATTGTGTTGCATGGGAAGGTACAGATGAGTGAAGGTGGTAAAATACTTGTGAATTACATTCCTCGTTCAAACACACTTGTGAATTATATTAGATCAGCTGCAATCACCGCCATTGCCATTGAATTTGTGTTGGGACAAGAGGCTTTTTGTCAACCAAATGGCTGTTTCTCTAGATGAAACTGTTTCTTCGCTAAATGGCCTTAGCACACCAGCAAGCTCATCTATTTTGTCCTGTTTAAGTAGCCGTGCACATAGCTCCAGTAATGATTCCAAGGCATCAGCTCTTTGCCCACCTGGATTCTCCCACTTACCCTTGGCTTCATCACCACCACTTAATGCACGAAGTGTTTCCAGCAACGAAATTCCACTGGCTGCATCATCTTTCATTTCCGACGCACAAGTATTCTCTTCTATCTGAGTTGCACAATTATTCTCCATATCATCCTTAAGGACAAGTTTCTCGCATCTGTCCAATGGAATGCAGCCGATATGAACAACTGTACCAACATCAGCACTTTCTGGCTTCTGTACACATACTGGCTCAACAGAAGTTTTTGTCATGGATGACGGTAAGTTGTTATTATCCTCACATGCATTTATTTTCTGCTCATGACTTTCCTTTCTCAAAGTGTCATGTCTCTCTATACATTCAAGAGGTTGCTGGTCGTAGCACTTTGGTTGAACTTCAATGCTCATGTTATTGGCATCAACTTTTTGTGGTTGAACTTCAAAGCTCATGTTATTGGCATCAACATTTTGTGGTTGAACTACAGTGCTCACCTTAATGGCATCAACATTTTGTGGTTGCTTCATATTCTCAGCAGTTGGTTCTCCTTCATGCTTTGAATTCTCTGTGATCTCTGAACACCAAGCATTAGTAGAGTCCCTCTGAGGTATATTCCTAGAATTGGCTGGTTTCTCCCCATTGGAAACACTTGTTTCAGAATCAGGTGGTTCTCCTTCAAGCTTTGAATTCTCTGTGATCTCTGGACAAGGAGCACTAATAGAGTCCGTCTGAGGTATATTCCTAGAATCAGCTGGTTTCTCCCCATTGGAAACACTTGTTTCAGAATCAGTGGAACTGTCCTTTGGTCCAGTTATAGAATCAGATACTTCTGCCGCATAGCTTGTGGGATCAACCCCCTTAATCTCAAGATTGTCTTCTGTGCTTGACATAGATGTTGGATTGTCAATATGAGGTAGATAATTGGGTTGCACGTTGCTACTTACTGCACGATTCGCTACTGGCAGGTTTATCCCTCCAGATTCCTTGTCTCTGTTGTCTTTCCCATCATATCTGCTAGACGTTGCTTTCTTAGGTGATTTCTCCTTCAAGTTGTTTATGGGCTTTACAGGAAGGAAAACTGAAGATAAATTACGACAACGGAGGAGGTAGGGCTGCAAATGTCGATGTCTTAGTAGCTCTGCAGCCTGAAACAACAGTCATTCCAGGTATCATAACTGACTAACATGACACGGGTGAAAGAGATAAGCCAAAGTTTCAAAACTTACAGTTGGTCGGTGTTCTGGGTTCTTCCTTAGCATGCTCTTAATGATTTGCTTCCTGTTAACATGTAACAGAATATATGTGCATAAAATAATGTACATGTTTTAGCAAGGGCAACAAGTTAATAGAGGAAAAACTAATACTTACAGATAGGAAGAATACTGTATAGGAAGAGGAGAAATGGAAGATCTGTTTATTTTGTTGATAAGTCCAGCCATATCCTATCCAAATCATTATCATGCTTTAGGATTCATTGCTTTCATTTAAATAATGTTAAGAATGATTTCTAGATAGATCATTTGTTCACTCACTGGAGCTCTAAACGGTGGGTGATGAGCAACAATTTCAAACATACAGCACCCTGAAAAAAGAAGAATATGTAATTGCTACTCAAGAGAATTTTAATAACAAAAGCAATGTGTTAATATAGTTCTTACCTAGAAACCAGATGTCAGATTTGTAGCCATATGGCATATCTGCTAGAAGTTCAGGACACATATAATTGGGTGTGCCAACAACCTATTTGAGATCATAAAGTACCGAAGCAGAAAGATGATGAGAACTAACTTTAAGAAATAGTTTAATCATCAGTACTACAAAATCATAAACCAATCAACTATTGATTAGAAGCAGTGCAGTTTACTTTAATAATGAATAGGCCACAAATTTGCGAAACAAGTCAAAAACTACGTTCAGCTCTTCAAGTTAAGAAATTTAAGTTGACTTCAGAATTCCACGAGATAAATCGAGTTATTAAAAGTCCTACAAGACCATACATAGGAAGTAAGCTCTTCATCATTCAGAAGCTTTGCAAGTCCAAAGTCACCTGCTTGTTACATCAAAAACAAATTTCATTTAATAGACAAGTTTAAAGATGGACTGGACTCTGGCAAGGGAAAACACCACTGTGAGATAAATGACTTACCTAGTCGCACATCACTTTCCTTGGTGAGGAATATGCTGGAACACTGGAAATCAAAATGTTTACATGAGAAACAATCCACTGATTTCCCTTCTGCTCATATACAAAGTACACAAATATACCTTAAGATCTCCATGAAGGACACGGTTAGTGTGCAGGTAGTCCACAGCTAGCAACAACTGAGTAAGCCATTTGCAAACTTTCTGACAAGTTTAAGAATAAAGAGATTAGATAAGATAATACTCTTTGACAACTTAAAGAAAGTAATAACTTGCTAATTACCTCCTCCGTGAAAAATATTCCTCTAGCCTTCTTTATAATCTGAGCCCTGTTGGAAAAGCAAAGAAGAAGGGTGAAGTGTATAATCATCCACTTATCAGTAGTATACTAGTACTGCAATATGCAACACCGGGAGTTCAATTTTTTCTAAGGATGATTCATGGAAATTACTTGGCTTGTCAACTTTGCATAAACTGATTATGAGATGGCCTATTATTGGTTTAATCCTCTAATTGCATCTATACAGTTATCCTATTGTAGCTTTCTTTTTGAAGGTCCTATTATTATTCAATTAAGTCCTTCCACTATTGCATTATAGATTTTGTTAATAAAAAAAATTGTTAATGTCAAAAGAAAAGTTATTAACGTTTTCTTTTTTCCATTTTAATATATGATAAAAAAGCTAGATATAGAAGAAACTTTGAAGAAATTAACCAATAGATCTCCATTTCCACATGGCAAATAGTAAGACGATCTTACTAGACAAATTATATTAGCAGGTCTAAAAATAGGAAAAACACTAAGTAGAACAACTACAAAATAATTTCTAAGATAGTTTCCAAAAAATATGACTTAAAAAAAATAAAGAAAACATGCGAAGCTCACCACTATCAATAGTTGGTTACATTTGACTTACATTTGAATCCTTGGAAGATACCTATGCAGATATATAGATCCTAACAATCCTTGGAAAGTTACATTGGAAAGTTACATTGGAAAGTTACATTTGAATCCTTGGAAGATACCTATGCAGATATATAGATCCTAACACATAATTAAATGAAAATGACATCTCCTAGATTGTTTAGCACAATATAGCATCTTCAACATTCCACCACTCTACCCATCTAAAATATTGGACTATTTGATAGAAACTTACATGTCTCCTCCATCACAGTAACCGGTTACTATGCACAAACAATCCCCCTACATAAAAAGATGTATAAACAGTTTTGGTAAGCCAGTAAACATCTCAAAATAGAGTAAATAACATAAGTCTCAAAGATGATAATTCCCACTCTGCACAGCTAAAAATAACAAAAAAAGAACTGTTCTGACCTTGTCCAGCCAGGAATCTTTGTACTCCAAAATGTATGGGTTGTTTAGTTTAGCAATGAAGTTCTTCTGCAGTACATAACAATCCAAGATAGTGTCTTCAGAATGGCTCAGGAAGAATAAAGCTAACATTGTTTTAACAGATCGGAAGCATCAGAATTGAAAGTCTATTAATTTATCTTCTCGGCTAACTATTAAAGCAGATTAAAGAAGGATTTCCACTTTGAACATTGAAAACTTGCTAGTACATTCCTAGACGTGCAGCAATGTATTAATTATAAAAGAAACAGTAAAAACTGGTACTAATAACCCAAGAGTAGAGAGCAATGTGTTGGCATGGTGGTACAGTCTCACCTAAGAACTTGTTCCACAAAAGGGGAGAATGATTCTAAAATGTGTATAGAAGTCAAACAGCATGTTATCACTAAGAACACACATAAGTTGTAACTGAGTCAGTACAGTAGATTTCATGTTTTTAGATTGATATGAAGTAGTTGTATACATGATGGCAGGTTTTCTAGTAAATAAAGATTAGAATCATAGAATATAAACATAAAAACTCTGTTCATAGAAGTGGAGATATAAAATTTCATCAGTGAAAGGAAAGAGCTCATTGTCAGGCCACCAGAAATAAAAAAGGGAAAATAAAATTTTATATTCGAAGCACAAGTGAAGGTGACCTCTTGGTGAGCTGGGCGCTTGAACTTGTCTGTCTTCTTAGCCAACTGAATCTTCTTCAAGACATACCTACCAAAAAGGTAACAGATTTGTAAATATGTAAAAGGAATCTCAAAACATCAAGAATTTGGAACTTTAAAGACAATGACAGGAAACAGATTAAGGGTCGTGCTGACACAGCAGCCACCAACCGCTAATAAATGAAAATCATAATTTTGATCGAACACTTCCTTTGGAATCAATAAACACGTTTACATGATAAAGAATCTTGGAAGACTCTTCCAACGGAAATTTAAATTGAGATCACGGTTTGCACAATTAAAAAGAGCAATAACGTGAGTCATCTTCTTCAACCTGTCAAAACCTAGAAACCTGATCTTGGAGATTGATCCATAAACAGACCCAATAACAAAATTAAATAGTAATTCACTCCGAAAACTGAAAAGGGTAACTCAAAAATTGTAGCAGAAGGAAGATCATGAAAGAAAGGAACCTGAAGAAAATATCAATCAATTTTCGTAAGATCATGAAAGAAAGGAACCTGATGAAAATACCAATCAAATTTCTTACTTCTTTTTCTCTTTCTTATGAAGAACAAGGAAAGCATCATCGAAAGCTCCTCGCCCAATCTGTTCTAAAATCTCGTAATCTTCCATCTTTGACTTCATTTCTCCACTATCGGTGTCCATTGGAAGCGAAGCTCAAGAAGGCCACAAAATAACAGAAACTAACAAACCTGATTCCAACCAAATTCTCAAATCTAATCTACATGTAACAGAAAAATATTTCTGGGATTTGTGGCAAGTAGCTATGTAAGACTTTTACCTTCCCAAAAGAAGAAAAAAAAAACTCGAGCTATGAAGTGAGAAAAGCAACCATTAGCAACCTAACGGAACATTAATTAAAAGGATTGACGAGTTGAAATTGATTAAAAAAAAACAGAATATTGAAGTAACCTTCAAAACTCAGAGGTCTGACAAGTGAGATGAATAAAGGTACCTTGAAAAATCAGGAGTTTGCATTACAGCTTGCGAGAGAGAGAGAGAGAGAGAGAGAGGAGGGAGGTGGGAGGACAAAATCAATAAAAGTGACACAGCACTCGGATGATGATAGTCCATGGAACTTACCTAAAGCAAGCAAAGAGTGAGAGACAGTAAGTCAACAAGTAGTACGGTAAACATTTTTGCTTATTGGGCGGAAAATGAAAGAAAGTGAGAGTCTTTCTTAAACACTTTTGCTTATTGGGTGGAAAATGAAAGAAAGTGAGAGTCTTTCTTTCTTTGCTTGCATTTAAAAATTCATCGTCAGAGGAATGTTTTTCCACAGAGGATGCTTTTAAGGGAGGCTCTGGGGCGGTATGATGTTTTCCTAAAACTATAGTTCTATTTTGAAACCAAAAGTATGCATAGTTGGTGGAAGATCCTTTTTGCTGGGGCCACGGTGAAAGCAATTTCTTCTAAATTTCCTGGCCAGACTAATTGTCTGGATTTACGCATTAGTTGACTTGACCTCGTGTCCGTGCAATTAGTTTCGGGCTTTTTTTATTTTTTAAATTCATTAAAAATGTATTTTATTAAATTTTGTATTTTGTATGATTTATAAAATTTAAAATTTTATTTTTATATTAAATCTGACTTATCATTAATTAAATGCCTGTCACTTAATTATTTAATATTAATTATTAATAAAAATTATAATTTATTATAAATTATATAATTAGGGTTAAAAAACATAAATCTTTTATATAGTTTAAGAAATCTTTAACAAAACTCCATAATTTTAAAAAATTCCTTTTATTTTTTCAGTTTCTTAAAAACAACTCTTTCATTTAGACTTCTAATAAAAAATAACAACAAAATATATACAATATAAATATCAAACATAGACTAATTAAATGATATTTATAAAACGATTAAATACAACTTGAATCTAAAAAATTAAATTTAACTTAAACTAATACTTAATTATAATTAAGTTAAATTATTATTTTAAATCAAACTTTATTCATTTGGATTGAGTTTAAAAGTTGAGCTAAGTTATAATATTAGTAACATTTAATTAATTTACGTTTAATATTTATACTATATCTTTTTTTAAAAGAATTAGACATCAGATCAATCTGGATCTAAGCCTGACTCATAAGTCGATCAATTAAAAACACCTAAATTTTGACGATGAAATAATTCATGCTCATCCCTATGTTCTTTGCCTCTTAGTAATAATTGTCCAGTTAAGAAATGAAAAGTATTAGAGTAACAGAATAAGCAAGGAGTCGGATGTTGACACCGATGGAATTACTACAAAAGCACCGATACAGCCACAGGGAACCAACTCCAAGTGATTGGCACATCAAACACATCCTCATCGGATCCATTTGACTCAGCACCAGTCCTTTGCATTGATTAGTTCCGTCGGTACACTTGAATTTAATTCATTGATTTGTATGATTCGGGAATTTAATCCGTTGTTATCTATGATTTTGAACAGGTCTATATTTATATATTTAAATATAACTAATTTATTTCATTTTATCGTAAGTAGTTTAAAAAGATTGGATGCAAGGAGTAAAATTGGCACCATCCTTACTTCTAGGCCCGATGTTAGGTAAGGATAAAAAGGTTACTTATTCAAGGTTACTTTTATAAAGAACAAAATAGGTAATAAAAAAAGTTCCTATTTTATTTCATTTTGTTCTTTACTAGAGGATCTAATATTGACTATTATAAAAAATAAAAAGAGACAAAATATGAGTCTTTTTTTTTATTTTATCCGAAGCTTATAAAATGTAAATATCGGCTTGCTTGCTTCTTTCTATAATTAGAAAGAAGAAATTCCAAGTTTAAGTAATTGTGCACTAGCAGCACATTATTTTTCAATTAAAAATATTGTATAAAGGAAGTTTAGTTTAACGATTAATCTAGGCAAAAAAGATTAAATTAACCTTATTCTATCTTTCTTTTTTACTTTATGAAACTTGGAAAACATATTATAAATACAAATTATCAGTATTGATATCAAATTTAGTTATAGTACGCTAATATTTTGGTACCGGTCAATACTACCTTAAAAATTTTAAAATTATAATATAATCCTTCAATATATTGTGTCATATAATTTTTAATTTTACATCAACCTTATCCTGAAAAATCATAATAATAGAAATTTGAAATAACAATAATCTATTTATTTCTATTAATATTACTTTTCACGTAAATAATAACCACAATTAGTATAAAAAATTGTTTAATTTTCATACAAATAGAAAATCAAGAATAATACAAAGTACTTAAAAATATTACTATTTCTTCATATAATAAAGAATAATTATATCAATACATCAAATAGAAAGAATATTAAAGTTCTCTAACTTTATGACTACTACAACAAAAGCTCATGCTGGTGAAACTTAAAACAAAAATATTTATAATTAAAAGTTTTATATTTATATTGTATATATAGAATTTAACATATACATCAAATATAAGTGAAATTAAAAAAGAGAATAACTAAAAACCTATAACTTCACCCAATCAAATATTCGCTTAAATCGTCACTATAAGAAAAATGAGGTTTAGCGACGAGAATTACTGACAGAATGCGAAGGTTTTCCATCAACAGGCTAAGTTAATGAAGAAATTTACCGATAGAATGAGTTGTCGGAGAAACAACTGTAGATAATAATTAACAACGGAGTACAGATCTTCCGTCACTAAGTTACCGACGAATATTTTCTGTTCCGTCGCTATATTTAGCGACAGTAATTTTTATGCTGTTGGTAAATTTAGCGATAGAAGCTTGGTTTCAGTCAGTAAATTTAGCGACGGATAAGGCTCCTTCGTCGATAACCTTACCGATAGATTTCCCAAATTTGTCGGTAAATTCATGACTAATTTTACTGATGGATCTTAGTTGTCCGTCGGTAAATTCACTGCATTTTACCAACAAATTTTGTTTTTCCGTTGGTAAATTTACGGATATTGTTTTTTTAAAATTTTCCCGGCATTTAATTTTATTTGATAAACTTATGATTGATGTATAATTTATACTGTTATTAGTTATTTGTTAGTAATATTTTGATTTGTTTCTACATTTAATTTGTTAAAATAGAAAGTTGATTGATGATATAAAATAAAAATTATCTTAATTGATAATAAAAAATATTATCTACAACAATAAATATTTAATTTATACAAAATGACTACAACTACGCTATTCATTTGGTGAATATGTATGCTCTGAACGTTGCGATGAGGTGTTGCCCTTCCCTTTCAACTCATCCATCTCATTACAGAGTTGGTCTATGTACTCCATCGATTGTTACAACTGAGTTGTCAGTGCCTGTATTGTGCTCCCAAGTTTATGGACTATAATGGATGTAGACCACCTACTAGATGCTGCTGTCGGGATGTGAATGATTGCGAATAATATATGTTCACAAATGAATCTAAGCCAAAGATCCTTCTACGGCAGTCCCTACCACCTAATGTATGAAGATATGTCCAATATTGCTTCCAACGACTCTATATTTCTTCACAAATATAAGGAGGTCGTATACCAGTCTTGTGTACCACACCAAATAAGTCTCTATAATTTGTACGAGCTCATCTCTCCCATACTTTATAAATAGCTATGTCAAATTCAGAATCTCAAAAAATTCTTTATGAAAAAAGGAAAAACATACAATAAGTACTTATTTTGAATTACACATATTATTATATGATGCACTTTGCGGTTGATTGTATATGCTTGGTTCCTATATATACATCAGTGCTTAACATTCATGGTTGTACAAAATGCTCCCACAAATGTCACAACATGACTTAGACATCGATTGAGCTTTTGAAGGCATGTAAGGAAATGGCTCTTTCATATATGGTCATGTTACAAATTGGGAAGACCTATCATAACTCCTATAAGATAGTGATTACTTCATCCTTCCATTGTGAGTTGTGGCTATAATATTAAATTCCAATATCTTAACAATAAGTCAAAAATTCACAATTAAAGTAGAGAAGTTAAAAACAAAATTAAATGAATAAGCCAAAAATACAATATAATATAAGAAAAATAAAATAAATATAAAATTCAAATAACATAAAAATAAAAATAAAACATAATAAGATAAAAATGGATAAAGTAATAAGATAGAGGTTTTTCTAATATTACTGTCCCTGGCAACAGTGCCAAAAATTTGATTGGTCTTTTCTATACTTAAGGTCAATGTTGAATTACTACAATAACATGATGTAGCTGTAGCTAGTACCGATAAGTACTAGTCGATCCTATGAAAATAGTGATTATTAATAATTATCTTTTTCCTATTCTCTAGCATACATATTGGATTTTAGTTTTTAAGTAAAAAATAAAACTTAACAATTAAAATAAAATAGGCAGTAATATTGAACAAAGAAATGAAAGAAATCACATAGAAAACAATCTATATCAAGAATTAGTGTTTGGGCAATGAATCCCCTTAAAAATTTAAAAAATTAACCTTTTATTATTCAATTGTTTTATTGACTATTGGACCATGGAAATTCCTATCATATGCTAACAGCTCTCTTGAGTCTCCTAACAACTACTCCTATGTTTATTAATCGAATTACTCAGGCTAAAGTTTATAGAATTGCTTTATCGATTTGTTAATTATGCTATTAGGTTTAACCCTAATCTAGAGGATTTATGTCAAGCTATCTCTAGGTTTGCAATACGCTCCTTTTAATTATCGTAGATCTATTCATACACATGATTTCTCAATCTCTATGCTATGAAACCAATTATAAACTAATATTTTGGACCTATTAGAACATATTTTAAACACATAATTGAATCATAATAAATCAAACATGAACTGGAAGAAAAACAAATAGAAAACAAAGTATTTATAATTCTAATTCTCCCTTTTCTTCTATCGAATGTTCTTGGAAGGTAGAGGATTGATGTTGTATTCTATTGGATCTTTTGATGATTTCTTCACATACTCCATGTTCTTAGATCATTATTGTCCTTTATGGGCATTCTCTATGTCTAGAATTGTCTCCAAAAGTCTTCTCCCCTAACTTGTCTCTACTCATGCCTTTTTTATAGTAAATTTTATGTTTTTCAAGAGATACACGATCTGATACACGACCATGTACTAGATAGTGTATAACTCAAAATATCCAGAATTCCAATTCTACATAGGTTCAAAATTCCAATTCTACATAGGCTGGGAGATTTACGCTACCATAGATACTGCTATGTATCCCTTATTTACTTCAATTATTTGTTTTATGCTACATTTTTTATCTAAATTCTTTTCCTTTTGGTCTATGAAGGCAATTATAATCTATGATTGCACTTGGAGCAAATTAATTTACAAATATACGATAAAACTACAAAATATCAAGCAAAATACTTTAAATATAGGTGTGAAAATATTGTTAATTATGCATCTATCAATTTCTCTAACAAACTTATATTTTGCAGATGACCTCATTTTGCCAAGTAAAGCACACTTGAACTCTGTATCTTTATAGACGAATACTCTTCAAAGGTTTAAAGAGCTATATGGCCTTGGAATTAACCTCCCAAAGAGCCTTTTTTTCTTCTACTAGAGAGTGCATTACATCTTTCATATAACATTGCTCAAACAACAATGTCCAAGCATAACCCCCATCTCTTATATCTGGGACTTCGAATCTGCACCAGAAAACTTAGATATAGTGATTGCTTTCCATTGATTGAGGAAATTCAGAAAAGACTTGGTTCATGAATGAATAAAGCTTTAACCTATAGAGATAAGTTATAACTTCTGAAATTTGTTATCTCTTTAATCCATATAAACTAGTGCTCCTATATTTTCTTATCAAAATATCTCATTAAGACTGTGGGAAAGGATGATGAAGCTCTTCTTATAAGAAAAATGAGAGTACGTGGAGGAGTTGCAAAAGTAAGTTAGAAAGACATATGGAAACCAAAAGGGGAGGTGGAGTGGGATTAGATGCTATAAACAGTAGCAACAAAATTATAATGTTAAAAAGGATATGGAGAATCCTAATAGACAAGGAATCATTGTGGATGAAGTGGCCTCATAGCTACATTCTCAGAAGAAACAACCTTTGATTTTTAGTCCCTAAACCCAGTTTCTCCTAGTTCTTTAATCAGATTCTAAACTTAGGGTTCTTAGTGGAACCAAATGTAACTTGTAAGGTAGGGAATGGAGATAATTTTTCTTTATAGTTTGATAATTAGACTGGTCAAGAAGCTGTCTTCCGTAATCAATATATAAGGTCAGGTTTCTCCAGCTTTCCTCAGAAAGCCAAAGTGAACGTGCTTTGGGAAAATGAAAACTAGATTTTATTCCTAGAACTACTGAGGAATAAATTAACTATTCTTCTTTTAAATCCCGAAAATGGAGACATATATCATTGGCATAATATAATTATGGCTAACTTAGCAAACAGGAAAACCAAGGAGCTTATCTATGGGATTGGTTCTAAGGTAGAATGGAGCATAATGATTTGGAATAGCAGTCTTAAGCCAAGTGCCAGCTTTTTATTATGGTCAGCAATGTTGAACAAGCTTAGCATAATGGATAAACTAAATTATTTATCCTTTCCCAATACTTGAGTTTTATGTAATTTAGAGGTTGAAACTAAAGACCAGTTATTCTTCCAATATAGCATCTCCAAGAAAATAATAAAGAGAATAACCGAGCTATGCTAATATAATAACAACTTTATCGGATAGTCGACATTAGCCAATGGATACAGAAGAATCCAAGACCTAAGGAGGATAAGAAAGCCTATTTGGTGACAATGACTAACTGTTTTCGGGAGATTTGGAAAGAAAGGAACTCCAGGAGATTTATAAGTAAGATGAAGAAATTAACCACATTGTTAGCTTCAACAATTGCAAGCATAAGGGAGCAATTTATCATTAACTAATTTACATGGAAATGCAACAGAACACTAGCGATTTCATGGAGAATATAGAAATTTTGTTTTCCAGCTTAATGTAACTTCATTCTCTTAGTAATTTAGAAGTTGAATTGTAGTGTGTGGAGATCAGTATAAGGTGTTTAATGAGGTTCTTTTCAAAGTGTGATCCTTTGTAACTCAATTTCATTATTCTTAATATATTATCAAATTTACTTTCTTGAGAAAAAACACTTTTGAAGCTCTTCCTAACTATATTCCATCTCAACATATTAAAGATAGGGTGATATGGTAGAAGCATTTTATTGGAATCTTCACTAACAAATCCTTTTATCTCATATACAAGCCTCTAGCTTACAAAGTTTATTGGTTCAACCTAGTTTGATTCAAAAAGAGCCCTCCAAAGGTGGCTTTCCTTACCTAGCTAGCTTTAAAAATAGGCTAAACGTACTTGAAAAAAATCAAAGGAGTTCAACTCACCCGTTCTTTGTTTGTCCTTTAAAACAATGAGAAAGAAACTATGGATCATCTATTTTTCCAATGCCACTTCCCCAAATACATTATAAAGTATAATACAAAGCGAATATAGAAGCCATTGTCAAGAAGGAAGCTAGGAATAATTCAATGAGTCACTTCCATCACCCATCTCTCACTAAAAGCTACACATTATTCAAAATAACCTTTTGCTTCATATGTGTATGCAATCCGGAGAGAACATAACCTAAGAATTTTCAGGAAAAAGTAGATAGATATTGACCCATTTTTGTTGCTCAACAATCTCAAGATTTAAAGAGTCCATCAGCCTTCACTTATAAAACTAGAATATCTAACTATATGTTAGCAAGCAAGGGACTAAGAAGTCGAGAATGATCTCCACTTCAGGTGCAGACCAACATTAATGCCATAAATTGAAATGATCCTTGTTACACACAGAGAAGTGGATTGTAAAATTAGATGTATTTAGTTTTTTGATCATGGTTTTAGATATAGTAAGCAGAGGATTTAGTCACCGGGACTTACAACCTAACGTTGTGGGACATGATCATGAGCTTATTGGTTAAGCAGGATTTAGAATAACAAATGAAATTGCATCATTTGCTTGCATTCCTGTTTCTTCCCTTATTTCACATCCAATTCCGAGCTTTCCCTTGCACACCGTCATGCATAATTGGTATTTTCGAACTTGTGGACCCAACAAAGTTTCTCAATCTTCTTCTATGGCGGCTATTGGTGGAATCATGAGGAGTCATGTGAGCAAATGTCTCTCCTGGAAATTTTAGATGTTCCTTCCTTTCGCTCAATTATTTCACGGGTCTTTTCTGTCAGTTTCCAAGTCAACTCACGCGTTTTAAGGGAAACATATCTTCATAAATTTGTGAAGCCGAATGTCGAGCTGAACTTGATCTAGCTCCACAAATTTTTGTTGCAGGCGTATAGCTCTTGCTCTTCTTATTCTTTTAACTTCTCTACTGTTTCGGTATAGCTGTGCTCATCCTAGTGATTCTCTTTCTTCACGGTATCTCCCTTTGTATATAGTTCAGTTCCCCTACCCCATAGTTTTCCTTGTTCAACTTCAATGTAAGGAATCCTCCAAGACAATGAGAAATGTCTCCAAGGTCTCTTCGCACAATCCTTCCCATTCATCGTACACAATGCCTCGTCCTCAAATTTACATTTTTATGTTCTACCTCAAATTCCTCCTCATTTCTTCAGGTAAGAAATTGTTGAGTTTTTGGCTCCTTTGTTGTCCCATATTGGTTGGGGACAATAATTGAGGAAAGGCTCTTGACTGTATAAGGAGGGTGCTACCTTCTTAGTTAGTGCACTAATCCAAAGTCAAAGATTTGTATAACAAATTTGACTCTAGTTAAATTCCTCTTTTGAGGTGAGAGTTGGAAGATTTG
>JAOTAY010000007.1:1300134-1312477 GCA_025629805.1 Erythroxylum baracoense | reverse complement strand
AAATAGGCTTCATGTGTGTAAATAAGATACAATTTTTATTCAAATTGACTAGACTACTAAAACTATGGATTATGAAAGCAAGTCTATTCTAACTTTTCATCCTTTTGCATAGTAATTTAATTCAATAATCAATTATAACCTAAAGTGTTTAGTATATTTTAACTAAATCGAGACGTCAATTAATAAGAATGAATAATAAAGATTATAATAAGCTTAAAAATTTTGAAAATTTTCTACAAATTTGTCATTAATCCCTTCCCAAACTTAAAATTATATATTATCTCTGATGTATGGAATAAAAGCATGCAAAATTGAAACAAAAAAGAAAACACCAAATGTGAGAAAGGTACATTTTGGTACTTCCCAGAATAACAAATTTTACATAATTTGAATTCAGTGAAAAGTCCATCCAATATTAAGTATAGTCATCCTTACAAAATAAAACAAAATGGGATAAAAAAGATAAGAGAAAATAATAAAAAATTAAAATAATACTAAAATTACAATAATACATGTTAAAATAAAACAAAATAAGAAAACAGAAAAATAATGAAAGAAAGAAAAGAAAAACAAAACCTTAATAGAGCATTCAAATTGCCACTAAAATTGTCAATTTGTTGGTGAGTCTAGTACGTTGGTCACAAGAGGATCCTCTGGTCTTTAAACATTATTTGGCTATGAAGCTGAGGATGATGCCACCACTTCAGATAGTGGGGATAGTATGGACATCCCAAGTTGTCCTTCCATCTGCAATAAGACCTCCTTCATCCATCTATTATAGGCCTCTCATCTTGTTATTCGCTTTAATAGCTCTTGATGGTTTACCATAATTATGCACTGGACTCCTAATATTTGCCCCATATATTTCTCTACTCGAGCAATCTTTAGTTGGTCTTGGTATCTAAATGGTGTTAGCATCTTAGGTGATCCTACACTAAGTGACAAGTTTAAATTCTCCTATTAAGCTGCCCTTCCCATATGTGATGGTAGTGTGTGCTATCTCAGTTGATACTCCATTATATTGGGCTAATACCCATCTGCTTTAGAGGCTTCCTACTCGTCCATGACCCCGATTAGTTGATAAACATTTCCTATTGATCCTCGTCTCTTATGTACTATATGTATATTACGTATAACATCCAAGTTGAATACAACTGTGATACTGAGCAGCCTTATCAATGGTAGTCTCCCGAAGATTCACATCCTCTGCACTAGTCGTATAATATAAGGCTAAATGCATATCATCCATATCTTCTTCTCCTCGCTTTGTCATCAGAAAATTTGAGCTAAGTTATGCGCCAGATGTATCGACATCCTCTCACTCATACTTTATAAGTAGAAAATGTCTTGGTTGATGATGACTCTACTCATTGTATGACTTAGGAGGTTGTAAATGTACTGGAGTGTAGGACGTCAAGGAGTGGAGGCCTTAAACTTGCTTCGTCATAGTCTAACCCCTATCTAATGTTATGCCAATAGTGTCAAGTGAACATCCCTTACAGGAAATCCATTTGGGTCCTGTATGCATATCCACGAAGTCTCAATCATACAGGCCCATTTTTATGAAGAAGTTTGTGTAGCTCATCCTGATCATCTACCCTAGCATCCTAAACTAGATCGTACTCAGTTGTTCACACTTGTAGTGGCTTTTTTCCCCAAAGAATGTGGAAAGCATCTCGAGCGTGAGCTTCTAGTATGTGGGCTTTATAATCGTGAAGAATTAAGACCATGCTTCAATGTTGATCATATCCTGAACTTGTTAGGCTAAGTTAATATGTTTTATGCCTCCCAGTCAATGCATCTGCCAGTCCTAAATATTTTATCCTTAAGTTGCTGAAATTGTTCCTTGTGGCCCTCATCATTAAAGAGTAGCATCTTATGCCGCTTTGACGGATACATGAAATAATGTAATTAATAAACTAATTAAAAATTAAACTAAAGAAAAATTACTAACAAAATTAAAGATACAATTAACCAATAAATAAGATAAATATGCAATTACATATGTAATTGCTAAAATTGAGCATTCAATTTACACAATTTAACAATTAAATCTATATTAATAAAAAATAAAACACCTATGATTCAAATATGACATAACCATAGTGTTTTAAGGGTTTAAAAAAACCCTAAATTGACAAAAAATAACTAAACTACAAGTTTAAATCATGTAAAAGTAAGGAAAAAATTACTTGGATGTCGCTAAATCATACAAAAAAACATTGGTTAAGGTTTAGAACAGAGAGGCATAATAGATGGATGGCGGAAGACGGAGAGAAAAGTGGGAGAAAAGAAGGAAAATAAGAGTTTTAAAGATCTATTGTAGACTTGCACAGTTGTGTAATTAATCATGTAAGTCACTATAAAAATGTGACTAGATATATGAGCACGTAACTTTTCCTGAACTTACACAATCATATACAAGGTTATGTGTGTGACTACGTAAGTCACTGTGTATGTGCAACTTTTGACACAGGCATGTGTTATGACATGTTCTAGGTTACTAGAGAAACACGAGCGTGTCTTACGCCCTTTAACTCATTGTAAACATGTGGGAAAATTTTTTAACAACTTTAAAAACACACACAATCATATCTAATCACCATATAGGTCATTATAACTTTTAAAACATAATGAAATCAAATTTAGATATACACGGGCATGTTCACAAGCGTGTATATGATCATGTATACTTAAAAATTCCTTGAAACTTAAAAAAATTTCATTAAAATTCACAAGAATTAATAACACTTACCTAAAAATACAAATATTAAACATAATCAAATGAAGATGTTTTATAACTTGACATAAAACAAACTAAAAGGAATTAAAAAATGACACTAAAGCTCAAAAATAAACAAATGAACATAATCAAATCAAATAAAACTTTCCTAACCCTTGGGTTTCCTCCCAATTAGTACTTATTTAATTTCTTTAGATCAATGTACCTATTATGCTCTAAGGTGGCTTATAGAGATTTAATTTTTTTTATTTCTTACCATAAGGTCCTTAATGTCTCAATAGGCAACCTGCTTTTTCCTTATGTCATATTTTTCATCCTTTTTTTCTTTAAACTGGAAACAACTTCAGCGGACTTTTAAAAGAAGAATCTTATAAAACTTTTGAAATTGAATCGTTAAATAAATCAATTGACTCATTAGAATATGACCTCTTCATCCCTAACCCTAAGCACTAGCTTTTCCGTATTAAGATCAATGATTGATATAAAAGTGGCTAAGAAGGGTCAACCTAGAACTAGAGGTACTCCTATATCTTCCTGTATTAAGAATCACAAAATCAACTAGGAAGATTAAATTATTAACCTTAACAAGTATATCTTTTATAAAACCTTTAGGATGATTTATTGGTTTGAGGCATCATATTAATGTTAGCCCTAGGTTGGTCAAAGCCTTTTTTATTTTTAAGCTACCTATTTAATAAGGAATAGTAGAACTCTCTATATCTTTAAGCTTCTCTGGTAGTTTGTTTTAAAGTATCACTAAGCACCTTCAACTCAGTGTCACAATTACTAACTCCTCCATCTTCCTCTTGTTTGCTATTAAATCCTTAAAGAATTTGGAATACTTTAGCATCTACATAAAGGTCTTAATAAGGAGTCAGTTAATGTGGAGATGTTTACATAGTTTAAGGAACTTACTAAACTGCTTATCCATTTGATCTTTCATTACTTTGGTAGGATAAGGGATGGTAGGTTGAAATTCCTTAACTTCTTAAAGGCACTCTTCACCTTCACCTTTCTCTTATCTCCTAGTATTATTCTCCTTTTAATCTTGGGTTTTGTTGTTTTCCTTTTATAGCTCTTTTCCACTTTTAAAGGTAACTACCATCACACGTTCTTTAGGATTTATCTTTATGGTAGTAGGCAAACTCCTTTGTGATCTTTCAAAGATTAGCTTAGCAATTATCATATTTGCATTTCCAAGTTATGTATAGAATCCTTTTAATTCCTCAATGGTGTCTCCATGGATTAAAATCTTACCTTTGAATGCTGAAGCATTCTACATATGATATCCTCTAAGCTCAACTTCTTCTCTTGAAGTGGTTACTGGTGGAATCTTGGCTGAAGGTTGTTTCTTGTCTGCCTTTGATTCTCCCAAACAAATTTAGGTGATTCCTTAATCCTAGATTGTATGCATTGTTATATGGATTATTCTAGGATCTAGAACCATTCCCCATATAATCCATATGCTTGGGCTATAATGCTTGACAATCTTGACTTGAATGTCTTATCCCATATGCCTCACATTGTATAACTTGGAATAGTTTAGGATTTGTCGTTAATCCAACAATCTTCCTACTCAATGCTTCAACCTAGTTTGCCAATGTTGTAACTACATCAACATCAAATACTCCCCGTTGGCTTGCTAAGACTTGCTCAAGAAAAGCACCACCGATAATTATTTATAGCCATGTCTTTAATAAAGTACTAAACATCTTTTGGTATTTTATTAATTATGTAGAGTACCCCTAGCTAATGCTTCTGTCATCTACCTCGTTGTTTAGTTGTTCCCATTGTAGAAGGTTTGTATTTTCATCTATAATGGTAAACCATGATGCAGGAACTTCTTTATCATATCTTCGAATCTCTCCCATATGTTATATAACGTCTTTGAATTATCTTGGGCATAGGCAGAGATGTTGTTTCTTAGTTTGGCAGTCTTGGCTAGTAGGAAGTACTTCAGAAGGAACATCTCTACCATTTGGTCTCAAGTAGTAAGGGATGACCTAGGCAAAGAGTTTAACCATTGCTTCACTTTGTCCTCACTGAATATAGGAATAATCTCAACCTGATTGCATTATTATTAGAACCATTGATCTTATAAGTATCACAAATATCATAACCTATAAAATTGGACAAACTATTACACCATTTAAATGATACTCAGTTTAATCTCAAAATTATTAGCATCAATAGTAGGTCACAAGATGCTAGACTCTGTTCCTATCAAGTTTGGTCTAGTGTAATCAAATATACTTCTCGGTTGGTCTACCATAATTATAGATTCTTTAATATGAATCTGACCTTCCAAGTCTTATATCTATTGATCTAAGTCGAACTCTCTAAGTAGACTTCTATGGATATTTCTATAAGCTATCCTCTTAATCTCTACATTTTTGTTGACTAGATGTGATCGATTCCCTCGGGTGATAAACTTACTCTAAGACCTATAAAGGTAATGAAGCTAAAGAGTTAATAAAATAAGTAAACAAGTTAAAAGGAAAAAGAAAAATTAAAGCAAATAATAATGGATAGATTAATAAAAAGAAAGGTTTTCCAAATATTCATCTCCCTAGTAATGGTGCCAAAAACTTGATTGAATATAATTTTAATATTTAAATCACAAGTGCAGAGTATAGCTGTAGTTAGCACTAATAAGCACGGTTTAATCCTACAAGGATTTTAAGTACTAGTATTGGCCTCTTTTCTATTTTCTAATCATCAATTAAGAAGATGATTTAATTTAAAATTGAACTAAAATAAAACTTAACACAATAATGATCCAAAACAAACTTAACGCAAAGATTAATTTAATATTAGATAATTAGTACCTAGGTAATGAGTCTCCCTAAGATTTCTTAAATTATAACCCTTTATCATGCAATTCAACTATTGATTATTGTACTATGGAAACTCCTATCGTATGTTAATTTCTTTCTCAAGACTATTAACAACTAATCCTTAGCTGATTAGTTGAAACCCCTAATATTACATTACTCCAATTTAATTGCATTAAATAAAGAATTAAATCATATTATACATCCTAATTTAGGGTTCATCCTACCTAGACACTATACAACTTACTTCCTAAACATAGAACGTAAGAAGCATTAAGAAGAAAAGAATCTATAGATTTGTCTTCCCCCTTTCTCTCTAATTAAATCCCTTAAATCCTTGATGAAAGGCTATTCTTTATCGAATCTCTTAAAGTATCTTCATGTTTTTCTCTTCTTAGCTTCAAAACTGTGTCCTTAACTCTAACTTTACTTATAGCTTTTGACTCTAGTTGCTTCTCTTCTGGCTTCTCATTATAATTTCCATTTATATTATAAAACTAGGGTTTCTAGATTATACACAATCAGCCAAGATTGTGTAAGTGACCGTGTATCATAAAAACCCTTCAAAATTATGAATTTACACTTTTACAAGAGTTTACACAAATAATAGACACGATCGTGTATATTACTCACAAAGGTGTATATCTTACTCACATAGGCGTGTATCTCTAAACAGGCAAAAATAATTTCTTTGAAGCTTTACACATTTATAGTCTCACATATGGTTCCTTTATATGGCCATGTATATTCCTCACACAATCGTCTACATCTTTGCATAAGCGAGTGAATACAAAAAACTCTAACTCTTTTATTTTATGCAATAATTTCTCCCGAGTTCTAATCCTTTTGATCCATAAAGGAAAATAAAAAACAATATAAAAGTCTCAAATAATAAGCAAAACACACTTAATATGGGCATAAAAATATAGTACAATAATATTTTATCTATATACAACTCCAACTTTGGATTCCAGAGGAATTATTCATGGAATAGGTTGAAATACATAAACCCTTCAATTAACTATCCATGGATCATTCTTGGTTTATTCCTAGCACTCTACATATGTCTAAAGTTGAGGGAAATACTTGTTTAAGGAACTTAAATGGTCAACTCATAGTATGTATTGATGAAATTATGGTCATTGACCTAAAGTTTGAGGAAACTACTTTACTTAGAGTAATATGCATAATTTTAATTGGCTTATAAGAAATAAACAGCATAGGGCTTTAATGAATGAAGATTACCTATTGATGTTCCCTGAAAGAAAAGCTTCCTTTAAGGACTTTTTTTTAAATCATTGTCCCTTAATCATTTAAAACCTTTTTTAAATCATTGTCCCTCAATCATTAGTCAACCTAGAAAGATCCTTTTTCATTTAGCAACTTCTTAGATATAAGTGGGAGGCTATCCTTAAAATTCCAAGGCAATACTTACATCTACATCAGGAAGCTAATTATAGATAAAAATGAGCTTAAAGCCTTAAATAAGAGTCAATTTAATAACACGCAAAAAGACATTTCAGAAGCTAAAAATAAGCTTTTGTAATTTAGGAGGAACTCTACACTCACCCAGATGATCCTTCCTTGTTAATGAAAGAGAAAACAACTCAAAGAATATACCTTAAATCTATTAAATTCTATAACTCTTTGCTAAGGCAAAGGCCTAGATTCCAACGGCTTAAAGAGGATGATAAGAATATAAAATTTTTTTCGTCAGTGCGAAGAAAAACTTGAATAAATTCTCATCTTTTTCTAAATTGAGTAAAGTATCTGTCATTACCCAAGAAGAGATCAAACCAAAAGTTTTTGAGTATTTTCATAATTCCTTTAGTACTTGCTCAGATTGTTCCTCTTATGTGGATATCCTCAAGTGCGTTATTTCAAAGAACTTTTTAAAACCTTTCCTATTACTGTAGAGTTTTTTATTCGTATGCAATTTCCTAATGTTGTATAGTTTCCTATTCCTGTTTGATTTCCTATTGTTGCTCTGCCTCCTATTAGTATAAATAGGGGTGGTTGCTTTTCCTAGTGTATGTGCAGAAAACACAGTGATAATATAAAATTCCTAGCAGTTGGTGGACATAGGCAAATTACCGAACCACGTTAAATCTGTGTGTTCTTGTTCTTTCTTACTTTTTAACCCTTTTTCGCTGTTGTATGTGTGATCCATCCTTAACAACTGGTATCATACCCCAGTTGGGTAAATCACAAGGTTTATAGCGATGGAATACGGGAAGGTAAAGATTGAGAAATTCAATGGAAGGGATTTCGGGTTCTGGAAGATGCAGATTGAGGATTATCTGTACCGAAAAAATCTTCACTAACTCCTGACTGGAAAGAAGTCGGAAAAGATGGAGGATTCCAAATGGGAACGCTTAGATCGCCAAGCGCTCAGATTGACGTTGGCTAGAAATGTTATGTTCAATATCATGAATGAGAAAACGATAATAAGATTGTTAAAGGCTCTGGTGAATATGTATAAGAAACCTTATGCCATTATCAAAGTATTTTTGATTCGTCGTTTGTTTAATCTTAAGATGTCTGCTGGTGGTTATGTGGCTGATCATATTAATGAATTTAATATGATCACAAGTCAATTACGCTTAGTGAAGACAACCTTTGATGATGAAATTAAAGCCCTAATTATGTTATCTTCTCTACCTGATTCGTGGAATACACTTGTAGTTGCGGTTAGTAGTTCTCGTGGATCTGACACGTTGAAATTTGATGAATTTCGGGATATAATTCTTAGTGAAAGCATTTGCAAGAACGAATCAGGGCATTCATTAGGTAGCGCCTTGAGTGTGGAAGGTAGAGGAAGAGGTAAACAGCAAGGTTAGGATACTCGTGGGAAGTCAAAGGGGCGGGGAAAATTAAAGGGGAGAACTAATATTATTTGCTGGAACTGTGGGGATAAGGGACATTTTAAGAAGGGCTGTCCAAAACCGAAGAAGAAAAAGAATTTGCAGCCTTAAGATGACGACAGCGATTGTGTGAATTTCGCTATAGATGATATTAATGATGTACTACTCTTAAGCGTGAACAGCCCTATAGAATCCTAGATATTGGATTTTGGATCATCGTTTCACTCTTTTCCATGTAGAAACTTATTCAATAACTTTGTCTCTAGAAAATTTAGTAAGGTTTATCTTCTTGATGATAAGCCTTTGGAGATTATGAGGAATGGGGATATCTGCATTAAGACTTCTACTGGAAGTCTGTGGAAATTTAAGGATGTCAGGTTTGTGCCTAACCTGAAGAAGAATCTGATCTTAATAAGTTAGTTAGATAGAAATAGATACAGAATAGTGTTCGGAGACAGTTCTTGGAAGATTATCAAGGGTGCTATAGTAGTAGTACGGGGTGTTCTGACAGGGACATTGTACATAACAACAAGATGCTCGAACATGGTAGTTGTTGTTGCAAATACAGATAATTCAAGGTTGTGGCATAATAGAATTGATCATATGAGCGAGAAAGGGATGAAGATTTTGCAATCAAAAGGTTTTTACCGGGTTTGAAGTCAAGATTTAGGTCTTTGTGAAAGTTGTGTCTTGGGTAAGCAGAAGAGGATCAACTTCTCAAAGATTGGATGGGAACCGAAGGCAGAGAGGTTGGAGCTAGTTCACATAGATGCATGGAGACCAGCATCGGTTTCATTTCTTGGTGGCTCGAGATACTATGTCACCTTTATTGACGACTTTAGCAGAAAGGTATGGGTTTATTTTATGAAAAATAAATCTGATGTGTTTGTCATTTTTAAAAGGTGGAAAGTTGAAGTTGAAAACCAGACTAGTTTGAAGATCAAGTGTCTAAGGTCTGATAATGGAGGTGAATATGCAAGAAAGAATTCAAGAAGTTCTGTGCAGATAGTGGGATCAGATTGAACAAGACAGTTCCTAGTAAAGCAAGACAAAATGGTGTTGCCGAAAGGATGAACATAACATTAACTGAGCGAGAGAGAAGTATGAGATTGCACGCGGGGATGTCAAAAACATTCTGGTCAGATGCTCTGAATACAACAGCTTTCCTGATCAATAGAGGGCCTTCAGTTCCTTTGAATTTTAAGATTCCAGAGAAGGTATGGTCAGGAAGGGAGGTAAATCTCTCTCATCTTAAGACTTTTGGTTGTACTGCCTATGTACATGTTGATCCTGAGAAGATAGATAAATTAGATCCTAAGGCTGTTAAGTGCTATTTCACTAGATATGGCTCTGATAAGTTTGGTTATAGATTTTGGGATGGGAAGAATAGAAAGATTATGAGATACTGTGATGTAACCTTTGATGATAATGTTCTGTACAAAGACAAGATTTTGATGGGTTTCGGCAATACAAGAAAGGCGAAAGACAAGTCTAAAATGGTAGAGTTGCAAGAAATCATACCCGCTAATATTGTAGCAAGATCTCAGGGGTTTCCTAAAAAACGTTCTAGCTCCTAAAATTGCTACAATTGAGCCAGAACAAGTTATGCCAGAGTCTGCGGTAAGGAGTGCTAGAGTGTCAAGGTCACCAGAATGGTATTCTGCTTCCCTGTATTATCTATTGTTAACTAATGCTAGAGAACTAGAGTTCTTTGATGAAGCTATTCATGTGGATGATTCTGCCAAGTGGGAGCAAGCTATGGATGAGGAAATGAGCTCCCTTGAAAAGAATCAAACCTGGGTGTTATCTGAATTGCCTGTCGGGAAGAAGGCCTTACTCAACAAGTGGGTGTATCGGATTAAGGATGAAATTGATGGTAGAAAGCGGTACAAAATCAGATTGGTGGTTAAAGGGTACTCACAAGGGAAGGGTGTTGATTATAATGAAATTTTCTCTCCTGTTATGAAATTAACTACTATTAGAATCTTGTTAGGTATTGTTGCAGCTAAAGATTTACGTCTTGAGCAGATGGATGTAAAAATGATGTTTTTACATGGTGACCAGGAGGAGGACATATATATGCAGCAACCTAAGGGTTATGTGATTCCGGGTAAGGAACATATGGTGTAAAAGCTTACTAAATGCTTGTATGGGTTGAAGCAAGCTTTGAGATAGTGGTATAAGAAGTTTGATGCTTTCATGTACAATAGCGGGTTCCATAGGAGTGATAAGGATCACTGTTGTTATTCCAAGAATTTTGGTAATTCTTATGTTATTTTGCTCTTGTATGATGATATTTGTTGATTGCAGGTTCATGCATGAAAGAGATCAACAATCTAAAAAAAAAGCTTTCAGAGAATTTTGAGATGAAGGATTTGGGTACTGCAAAGCAAATTCTTGGTATGAGGATTTCTAGGGATAGATTGCTTAGGATGCTAAAACTGTCTCAAGAACAGTACATTGAGAAAGTGATATGCAGGTTCAGAGTTAATGATGCAAAGCCTAAGAATACACGTTTGGTAAGTCATCTCAAATTATTCAAGGAGTAGTCTCCCAAGAAAGTTGAGGAGCGTGATTACATATCTAAAGTACCAAAGGCCTCAACAGTTGGTAGTTTGATGTATGCTATGGTCTACATTAGACCTAACATAGTATATGTAGTGGGAGCAGTTAGCAGGTATATGTCAAATCCAGGACAAGCTCATTGGGAAGCTGTGAAGTGGCTTCTAAGATACTTAAAGGGTACATCTAGTACTACTCTTTATTTTGGGAAAGGCAAGGTGGTGCTACAGGGGTTCATTGATGCTGACCTTAGTGGAGATTTGGATAGTAGCAAGAGCACATTCGGGTATATCTTCACTATTGGTGGAACAACGGTTAACTAGATGTCAAAACTTCAAAATTGTGTCTCTATATCAACTATAAAAGCTGAGTATGTGGCTATGTTTGAAGCTGGCAAGGAGATGGTTTGGTTGAAAGAATTTTCGAAGGAAATTGCCAAAAAGCAACGGGATTGTGTACTCTTCAGTGATGGTCAGAGTGCCATTCAATTGGATAAGAATCCCATGTTCCATTCCAAAACTGAGCACATCCACAGGAGATGTCACTTCATAAGGAGTTTGTTGGAAGATTGTGTGATGCAGTCGGAGAAGGTCTAAGGGAGTAAGAATCTAGCAGACATGCTTACCAAGGTTGTTGATGCTAGGAAATTGGGGTTATGCAAGACCTTAGTTGGCCTCCATTTTTAGTGTTACGGAGGTTGAGAAACTAGGTGACTCGTGAAGCTGCTAAAGTGCATTGGATGGGGAAGAATGGTTAGTTCCTACATTAGTCTCCAAGTGGGAGATTGTTATATGTGGAGCCTAATTAGGAAGTGGAGTAAGAGTAGGATTAGGAGGCAGTTTCCTATTCCTATAGAGTTTGTTATTCTTATGAAGTTTCCTAATGCTGTATAGTTTCCTATTCTTGTTTGATTTCCTATTGTTGCTCTGGCTCTTATTAATATAAATAGGGGTGGTTGTTTTTCCCGGTGTATGTGCAGAAAACACATTGATAATACAAAATTCCTAGCAGTTAGTGGACATAGGCAAATTTCCGAACCACGTTAAATCTGTGTGCTCTTGTTCTTTCTTACTTTTTCACACTTTTTTGCTGTTGTGTGTGTGATCCATCCTTAACATAGACCTATTTCTTGTTATAATATCTTATACATGATTATTATAAAATTACTAGCCTTAAAATTAAAGAATCTTATATAACCCCTAATTAATGTGTATCAAGTTTCTTTATCTAAGGGAGGTTGAAAGGGGTCAACATTTTATTAGGCCAAAAATTGTTTAAAAGCTACAATATAAAAATTCTCTCAAGAATTATGTTATAAAAGTATATTTTCATGATGCTTT
>JAOTAY010000007.1:1220456-1232152 GCA_025629805.1 Erythroxylum baracoense | reverse complement strand
TAATAAGTTGTGATATTCTTCTAATAAGAAAGAAAAGTTTTCTTTTAGAGACTTTATAGCAAAAAAGGAGGATACACAATTCAACCCCCCTTCTTGTGTATCTAGTTTCTTGAACTTAAAGTCTTTACTAACGTGTGATTTACTTCAAGAGCTTTAGTAGAGACTTGTCTCCTTGAGTAAAAAATGTAAGTTTAAAGTCCTGGGAGAGGTAGAGATTTAAGGGTTTTCATTCACAATTAGGAAAAGAGTATACTAACGCTAGATTGTTTAAGTTCATGCAAAGAAGAGGAGGAGTTTGATTCATTTAGATTTCTTTCCTTTTTTCTCTTCTAGCATTTGTGTGATGGAACATTTGATTGTTGAGGATGTTAATGCCATCATGAGTGGCTAATTTATTTGTAGAGATCACTTTTGAATTTCTTGTTGAACTCTTATTTTGTTGATTTGAATAAATGAAGCTTTTGACGAATGGTGAAATTATACCTTGCAATATATTGAGATATTAACTTAGGTTATTTGTGTAGGGTTGTACAATGAGAGTTGGCACTTTATAGACCTATATTCATGAAGTTAATTGGTTAGTTAGAGAGTGATCTTGGCTAATTTAATTGATCACCCATAAGATAACCTAATAACTAGTTGAATTGGTGGATTGATTTTGTAGATTGAGATATTGCTTAATCATCTCCATTTAATTTGGCTAGGGACAATTAATTACACCATGAGAGAAGGTAGTTAATACATTAGGACATCTTCGGTGAGGCATAATTCAATTAACAAAATAGGAGGGAGATAAGATAGGGAAAAAGTGATCTCTAGTTATTAAAATCTTGAGTTCTAAGTTTTTACATTTTTACGTTATCATTTGTGCATTGTTAGTTGTTTAATTCAATTTAAGTTTCCAGTTTATATCCATTTAAAAATTTGGTTCTTAAATAAAGATAATCTAAATTAAATGGTGCCTAAGCACAATCCTTATGGGATCAATATCTTCTTTTCACTACAAGTCTAACCCATATACTTGCAATTTTGAGCATAAAACTAGTAGTAGTTTTCCATTCAAGAAGTTTTTGGACCCATTGTCGGGGATTGTTTGTTTAGCATATTGTTTAGTTTAAGTTACTTTGATTTAAGAGTTTTTGATACTTTTCCTTGTGTATTTGCAGGTGCATGAACACAAGGAGCCTTCAAAGATTGACTGAATTTAGTGAAGAAGAGTTATCCGATATGACAAGGCACGAACGAGAGTTGAGAAGAGTGAAACGCCAAGACATTATACAAAGAAATATGGATAAGGAAGAGAGCAAGGAGGAACTGAAAGGAAATTGATGGACTTTGTGAAGCTAGGTTTCAGTCCTCAAGGAGTTGTAAGGCCAGTGATTCAAGCCAATAATTTCGAGATTTAGTCGGCACTTCTCAATATACTTCAAAGTAGTGTACAATTTTATGGGCTGGCCAACGAAGATCATAACACCCATTTGTGAAATTTATAGAGATTAGGGATACCTTTTGGTTTAATGGGATGTCTGATGATGTCGTGAAGTTGCAGCTATTTTCTTTCATTTTGAGAGATCAGGCGAAGGCGTGGTTTAACTCGCTCAGTTCAGGGCAAATCACTACTTGGGAGCAGATAGCCTAAGCATTTCTTACAAAATACTTCCCGTTGACTAAGGCAACAAGAATTATAAAGGAGATCACAAACTTTCAACAAAGTGACGGGGAGTCTCCATATGAAGCCTGGGAGAGATTTGAAGAATTACAGAGAAGTTGTCTCCACCACAACCTTCTGAGGGAGTTCCTATTGCAGACATTCTGTAATGGTGTAAATTAGAGCACGAAAAGAACCATAGATGCAGCTTGAGGAGGTTCTTTGATGAGAAAGACTATTGATACAGCTCAGGACCTTCTAGAAGAATTGGCGAGCAATAGTTATATGTGGTCAAGTGAGAGGAGTAGATAGGAGCAAAAAGGTATGATACCAATTGACTATGTTATAACTTTATAGGCACAAATCACAACCCTTACCAAGTAGTTGAGCAATATACAAGGAGCATCTTCATCTATAGCCAAAGTGATGCAAGTACAGTGTGAGCTATGTGGGAAAAACAACCACCGCTCAACTGAATGTTTTTTTATGGGAGCTAGTGGTACAGAGCAGGTAGATTACATGGGCCAACCACAAAGAGGTAATAATCCTTACTTTAACACTTACAATCTTGGGTGGAAAAATCACCCAAATTTTTCTTGGAGTACTAACAATACAGATGGCCAAGCAAGACCACAAGGACCTCTTGGATTTTAGCAAGATGGACTTAGATCTATGGAGAGAAAAGGGGAAAATTGATGGATGCTTTGGGGTCCAAACTGACAACTCAAGAAGAGAACCAAAAAAGGGTGCTTGGTAGCTAGGAGCAAAGTAAAAAAAGAATGGAGGAAAAGTTTGATCAGATTATGAAGAACCATGCCTCATCAATCCACAACTTAGAGGTTTAGGTAGGTCAACTTGCTAATGCTTTGTTTTCTAGAAGTGTAGGTAATCTACTAAGCAATACGAGTCTAACCCAAAGGAATGGATCATAGCCGTCACTCAGACCCAGGAAAAAGAACTTGAACATATAAAGGAGGACTGAGACAAAGGAAAAAGATAAATAATTATGAAATTCCTTCAAAGTGAACATGTAATTAAGCCAATCAAGGAACCTCAACATGAAATTCCATACCCTATTCTAACTCAGCAGAAGTCAATTTCATATAGGGCAATGAGGAATTTTAAGAAGGTTGAATCAAAGAAGGTTGAGGATATAACGAAACAACTATAAACAAGGCTCACACTAAAGGAACCAGTCAAGAAGAAGGTTAAGGAGCACATAGCGAAAGGAAACCCTAACATAGCACTGAAGAAAGAGGACTCAGGGGATTTTTACATTCCTTGTAGTATCAATGGAGTCAATATAGATAGGACATTCATGGATTTGGGAGAAAGTATCAATATGATTCCCTATAACTTTAGTAGAAGAGTTAGAACCCACAAAGATGTTAGTAAAAATGGCCGATAGAATAGTTCATCAACCGGAGGGGATTATTAAGAACGTGCAAGTACAAATTGATAAATTTATCTTTCCTATAGATTTCTATATATCGGATATTGGAGAAGATGTGGAAACCCCTATGGTCATTGGACGGCGATTCCTGGTCACTTCTCGCTCAATAATTGACTTTGATGGGGGGGAACTAACTCTGAGGGTAGGAAAGCGGCCAATAACCTTCAAAGTGTCAAAAAAACACAACATTTCTCCTCTATCTCCAACTAATATCAAGGAAATGGAACCTCAAAGATAAGGGGAAGATAATAAGGATCCTGGGAACAAATTCAAAAAGAAACGACCACGTAGAAGAAGGCTAAGGAAGGAGAATCATAAGGAAGGTGGAATACATAACATGGTAGCTCATGTGCAGATTTTGAGATCAATGATTACACTACCATTGCACCATTCATTTGAACCACGTTAAGTACAAGGAGAGCGTCGAGCTACAGATGTTAAAAGAACTGCTGCATGGGAGGCAACCCATAGAATTTTATTTTCCTCTGATTGTTTTTTGTTTACTTGTTTTTTTGATTTATTTAGTTGTGATTATGTTTGATTTGAGTTTGTTTAGCATTTATTTGGATTTTTTTAGTTTTAACTTGTTTTCTCTTCAAATTTCTTCTTAGTTGGGTGATTTTGATGTGTTTGCAGGTTGATTGAGTGTTGAAAATGCATGCTAAGCTTGGAAGAGGTTTAAGAAGTTGGAAAAATTAGAGTAACCTACAACTATGAGAATTGGTGTGTTTCCCACGACCGTGGGAAGGCTTTCCAGAACGTTTCTGGAACCTTAATCCATGATCATGGGAATGAGGTTAATTCCCACGATCATGGGAAGGCTCTCTAGAATCTTTCTAGAGCCTTAACCCATCATCGTGGGAAAGACAGGGATTCCTACCATAATCCGAAAATTTTTAAATTCCCCCTTTTCTTCTTCTTTCTTCATTCTTCAAATTTTCACAATCTCTCTCTCTACAAACCACGAAACCCACTCTCCCAATCTCTCTAATCCTTCATCTTACAATCAAATCTTGGTATTTTTTTCACCTCTTCCATCAATTTTTCATTCCTTTACACTTATTTCACATTAATCTCTCAAAAATCCAAGGATTTGGTAAGATTTTCTCTCTCTCTCTCTAAAAAACGTGCTCACCTCTCTTTTTCTTATTTTTGCATATTATTATCTTGCAATAGCTCCAAAGAAGCAATTCTCCCAAAAACAAACTGATAAACTATGCCTTCAAGTCTCTGAAGAATGTAAATCGAATATAGTGGCCACTATTCATGTCCCATTCCCTATTTTTTCAAAAGATGAAGGTATGCAATATCGCGACTTTAAGGATAGAGATTTAATGCCTCCTAGACACTTTGATTTTGAACTATTAGAAAATCTAAGATTAAGGTGAAACATTGAGAGATTAGCTGCGAATATTAGTTGGGGTCGGTTAATCCGTTGTGATGTGCCGATATATCTTATGATGACTATTGAATTTTTCACCTCTATGCGCTACAATCCTAAAATGGATACATTCTAGTTTAGGGTAGGTTGCCATACTTATAAACTTTATTTATCGAACACTAAAGTTTTGGATGATCATGATGACTTTTATGTGGATGATTATTGGAAAATTATAACGGATGAAACCAATTTTGACTCTAGGAATGCGCTAAATTCTTTAATTCGTAGCACCGAGCACTTGCTTCTTCATAAGTTTATGTGCTTAATGGTTTTTAACAAAAATTAAAGCAATAAGTGCTCGGCTAAGGAACTTTTCTTCCTTTGGTGCATGGATCATAAAATCTAAATAAATATGCATTATCAGATTTTTCAATCTATTATGAGTTATTTTAATAAGAAAAGCTCTTATTTTGGCATGTCATACATTGTTACTACTCTGTCTTTATATTATAATCTTGATGTGGATAGTATGCGTATGACTAGATATGATATGTTTGACGTATCTTATTTGAGATGCTCTAAAATATTGGAGCCCCATTTTATAGAGCTCCAAAATCCTCAAATGTGTACTGCATTTAAGAATAGGAAGGGCAAGGATGTAGCCAGTTCTCGACCATCCACATCTTAGGCACCCCCAGAGCCACAAGAAGAAGTAATGTAAGAGGAACCAACTGTAACAGCAGAGGTTGAGAGATTCCAACAAATCCTCGACTAGATGGCCTCTAATCATCAACAAATGACGCTGTAAATTAATGATCTCGGCACCTCGTTGAGACAAGTGCATAAGGAGTAGTGGTACACAAAGAAGAAAATCCTCAAGTTCATCCAGAGGACTAATATTGAAGTCCCTTCTCTAATGCCTTTGCCACCACAATCTCCATGAGCTTCTTGACCCTAAACTTTTTACATTGTTTTAATTAGTTTGTTAGTTGTTTTTTCTTTTTGTTTGGTTTGATGTTTTTTTTGTTTGGTTTGATGTCATTGTACCTTATTTTTTGGTTGGCTTGTCATATTGAGGACAATGTGTTCTCTAACTATGGGGAGGTGAAATTTGCTTTGTCAATTGCATTTTTTTAGTTTGTTTTGGTCACAGTTTGCATTTTTTAAATAGGATGCATGTTTTAGGCATATTATTTTGTTTTGTGCTAAGCAATAGAACCACACTTAAATCATTCTGATTTGTTTTTCCATAAGATTATGTAATGCTAGTTAGATTGAGATTGAATGCATGCTTAAACTCGAATTAGGTTACTTGAGTAGAGAGTGAACCATATTGAGTGATGAAAAGTAGTTGGTTGCATAAGCTTACTCACAATTTGACACTTGAGCAATGAGGTTAGTGTAGAGATGCATAATGAATTTTCATTTGAGCTAATGTGAGGATTGAGTCTATATGACTCCATCTATAGTTATTTTATTTCTTGATTTGTGTCATTCTTCCTTAGTTTATTACCTTCAGAGCTTGTTTTGAACTGGTTTGAGTCTACTGGATGCATGCTTAAAAGAGATGATTAAGGCCCTAACCCTTGGCTTAAATAACCTAACTTTTATTATCCCTTACTACCCTCATTGAGCCTTAATCGTTTTGTTTCTTGAAAGCACCTCAAATTTTAAAACCTAAAACCCCACTAACCTACCTATTCACAAGCTTAGTAGAGTATTAAGTGATCTATTAGTTGGAATTTTTGCTATAATTTTTTTGAGATGAGTTGAGTGGTACTTCTGCTTTTCAATCATATTGTATTTAATTGCTATTTTGTTTATTGTTTCTTCCATATTATTGAAAAAATAAAAAAACAAAAAAAAGGGAAAAAGAAAGGAAAAAAGAACATTTTAGTAGCATTTACAAGTGTGGAGTAGTAGTATCTTTACATTTGTGTATCTCAGAGTTAGGTTTTGTTATCCCTTTGACCACTTTTTACTTTATGAATGCCTGTGTTAAACCCTTTACCCTTACCACATTACAACCCTAAGTAAGTCCTTTTGATCTATTTATGCATGCAATCATTATAGAGGAGAATTGGTGTATTATCAAGCTTATGTTAGTGTAGTTTCCTATATAGAGCTTGAACGAAACATTAGCCATCAAACACTTGAGAGAAATGAGTGAAACCATGAGGAAGAATCATTTTACATCGATACTTATCTTTGAGTAACCATATTTTGACTTTGCTTATATACACTAATGAAAAGTCGTCATGATATATGTAGTAGCTTGACATTTGAGTTGGTCAAAATTTGAGGAATTACATGTTTTAATCTTTGTGAAAATGAAGTGATGGAATTGACTAGTTGTGTTTGATTTTGCTTGAGGACAAGCACAGATTTAAGTGATGGGAAGTTGATAGTTATGCATTAGTATTTGTTTTTCTAAGTATTTGGCATGTGATTCTTACATAATAGGTTATTATTGTTGTGTTTTAGGATTTATTTTGTAAGTTCTTATTTAGTTTGATCTTCATTGTGTTATTTGATGTTTGATATTGATTTAAGGTAAGCATTGATTATTTTGATGTAGGAATGGAGGTGGCAACTTTTTTCACTAAGCTAGAGACCGAGAGAGGAGAAGAGAAGAGGAGGAATTATAATGTAAGAACCCACGATCATGTGTTTCATGCCAATTCCCACGATTGTGGGATGTCTAACCCGAAGATAAACACGAAGTTCACTTATTTTTTAGGTTTTCATGACTATATAAGGTTATAAACTCCGATGGACAAAAGAACTTCGGTAGGGACTTGCCTCTTTGAGTAAAAACATAGGTTTAGAGTTTTGGGAGAGGTAGAGATTCAAGGTTTTTCATTCACAATTGTGAAAAGAGCATACCCACAGTCGAATTTTCCAGATTTGGGCAAAGAAGAGGAGGGGTTTGATTTATTTAGTTTTCTTTCTTTTTTCTCTTCTAGCATTTGTATGATGGAATATTTGATTGTTGAGGATGTTAATGCCATTATGAGTGGCTAATTTATTTGTAAAGATTACTTTTAAACTTCTTGTTGAACTCTTTTTTTGTTGATTTGAATAAATGAAGCTTTTGATGAATGGTGAAATTATACCTTACAATATACTGAGAGATTGAGTTAGGTTATTTGTAGAGGGTTGTAAAATGAGAGCTGTCACTTTATAGACCTACATTCATCAAATTAATTAATTAGTTAAAGAGAGATCTTGGCTAATTTAATCGATCACCTAGAGGAGAACTTAATAACTAGATGAATTGATGGATTGATTTTGTAGATTGAGAGATTGTTTAATCATCTCCATTTAATTTGGTTAGGGACAATTAATTACACCTTGAGAGAGGGTAGCTAATACATTAGGACATCTTAAGTGAGGCATAATTCAATTAACAAAATAGGAGAGAGATAAGATAGGAAAAAAGTGATCTCTAGTTGTTAAAATCTTGAGTTCCAAGTTTCTGCATTTCGACATTATCATTTGTGCATTGATAGTTGTTTAATTTAATTTAAGTTTCCAGTTTATATCCATTTAAAAATTTGGTTCTTAAACAAAGATCAATCTGAATTAAGTGGTGCCTAAGCATAATTCTTCTGAGATCGATATCCACTTTTTACTACAAGTTGTAACTCGTATACTTGTGATTTTGAGCATAAAACTAGTAGTTATTTTCCACTCAACAAGTCTAAAGCACTCTAATAAACTATCAGGTCTCACACGAGTTCTATTGAATGAAGACTCCCCTTTTTCTGCTCACCACTTGTTCTTCTTATAAGGTTTTCTATTTAAGGTAACCTAGAGTCCTTTTTGGGGTCTGAAAGGTCCCTTGAAAACTTAAGTCTAGAAGTATCCCCATGTTTGTCCCGACACTGGCCACAATCATGGCGTATACAACACGATCATGGCCTTTGAGTAAACTCTTTGTCACGATCGTGACATACAGGCCATTATCGTAGGCCAATCCTGGTGCTTCTATCACGATCATTCCTTGCCTGCCACGATCATGGCCTTATGTTATGGACCAGGTTCCCTCTGAAACTCCTTCATTCTTCGATATTGATTATGGAACACTAACAAACACATTAAGGTACCTCAAAAACATAATATTTAAGCTTAAAAGCTTGTACTAACCCATAAAACACTTAAAACACAAATAATTAACAAACTAACACAATTCTAGCTGAAACACATACTAAATGATCGAATTAACGGCTAAACACATATCAAACTATGCCCTAAAATACGATGCAATTTGCACTTATTAGTTAATGTTATTAAATTTGATTTTTTTGAATATGATGTTCAGTCACAAAATTATCAAGTCAAAGTTAGTGAATTCATAGTTATAAATAAGAGAGTCATTTTAAAAGTCCAGCTTTCTGTGACGATATCTAAAATCATCGCCAAAAGTCTTCTTTTCATGACAATTTACAAAATCATCACCAAAGGCTCACATTTTGGCAACGAAAATACTAAAACTTCGCAAAATAATGAGCATTTTGTGACAATTCCAATAAAGCGTCGCCTTAGGCTTACATTTAGCGACGATATTGAAAAATGTCACAAAACGTAAGCAACGTTACCAAAAGTTGACTTTCAAAGACTATTTTGAAATTAACGCCAAATAAAACATAGCCAAATTCAGATTTTGTTGTAGCGGTGATTTTCTTTATTATTCATTTAAGATTCATATTCATTACTTATGTTTAATAGAAACAACAAATTTTGAACTTATAGGATTCTATCTATCATTTGTCTCATTAAAAATTTTCAAATTAAGTAATTATAGCATAATTCTATAAAGACGCTTCCATTTAATAGTAGCAATAAGATGGTTAAGCCAACATTTTTTACATGGGAGAACCTCACCTCTTATTAAGTAATTTAATATTCGATTAAGAATTGATCATGCTGGGTACACATTTCTTACAAGTATCTAATATAAATCACATGCTAGTCACTTTAAAATCTTTTCAATTTAAGAAATTAAAATTTTGAATTATGCTAAGCAATGATTAAAAAACTCAATTGGTTTGGTCAGTTTAATCATAAAAACCTTGAATCGTCCAATTTTTAAGTTCAATTTTTAAATTTCCGGTTTGATTTACTTTAATAACTTTTTTAGTTAAAAACTGATTAATTTATTAATTAAATAGTTAATTTTCATAAATTAATAAGTTATTATATACTAAAATAAATCAATTAATTTTCATTTAATAATCTTTCTTCAATTAAACTTCAAATTCTTCCATAGATAAAGACAATCTCTTTCAATCATATTTTAAATTTTTAAATGTTATTTAATCTTTAGTTATAAAATCAAATTTAAACCTGATGGTAGTATGGATGGATATAAGGCGACTTAGATAACTAACTAAAGGGTACAATTAAATTGAAGGTCTTGATTATACCGATAGCTTTTTTCTTGTTGATAAACTCGTTACTTTGTGTTTATTTCTTACCATTGTTTATGCTAATTCATGGCCTTTGCATCAAATTGATATAAACAATGTTTTTCTCCATGGTTCTCTTAACAAAGAAGTGTTCATGTTGCCTCCTAAAGGATGTACCAGAGCTAGTTCAGATCAAGTTTGCAAGCTTGTTAGGTCTCTTTATGGCCTTAAATAGGCTTCTAGATAATGGAACTTGGCATTTTCTGCTAAACTTCAGCAATTTGGTTTTGTTCAATCTAAACATGATCATTGCTTATTTGCCATGTCTTACAATTCTTCTTTCTTAGCTCTCATCATCTATGAAGATGACGTGTTAATCACAGGACATAATGAAGCAGTCATTCAAGATGTTAAGCAGTTTTTACATGCTACCTTTATTGTCAAAGACCTTGGATCTGCCAAGTACTTCCTTGGTCTTGAGATAGCTCACTCCTCTAATGGGATAATCAAAGGAAATAGGTGCTTGATATTTTACAAGACATACAAGGTGCCAAGCCTACTGTTATTCCTTTCCCTGCCAACACTCGTGACTTCAGTCCACGACAGATTCTCCATATTCAAATGTAGCTAAATATTGTCATTCAAGTGGTCATCTTCTCTATCTTAATCTTTCCTGGCCAAATATCTCTTTTACCTTTCAACAATTAAGTCAATTCATGAATTCTCCACAAACTTCTCATTGGGATGCAACTGTCCATGTTCTTCGCTATCTTAAATGATGTCTAGGGGTCTGTTTTTCCTTTCTAGTTCCCGATTTACGCTTACTGGATATTGTGATGCTGATTGGGCTACTTGTGCATCTACTCGTAAATTTATTACGAGTTATTGTATTTTTTTGGGTTCATCACTTTTATCTTGGAAAACCAAGAAGCAAGCTACGGTTTCGCGTTCTTTCATTGAAGCAGAATATCGTAGCATGGCTACGATTGTTTGTGAGCTCTAATGGCTCACTTATCTGCTGAAGAATTTTCACATTTCACCTCCTCTACCGATTCCTTTATACTTTGATAACCAATCTGCTTTATATATTACTGCTAATCCCGTCTTTCATGAACGCACAAAACACTTGGATACTAACTGCCATCTTGTTCGAGACAAAGTTACGTAAGGATTTATTAAACTAGCTTATATTTAGTCTTCACTTTAATTAGCATATTCGTTTACCAAGCTTCTTAGAGTTCCTGTTTTTCTACTCTCCTTTTTAAGTTGGGCTTGGTTGATTTTCACCAACCTCTAACTTGAAGGGGAAATGTAAATTATATAACATAGAAATAGTGTAGATATTTTTAATGTAAGTTAATAGCATAGTTGTTTTTCTGTATAGTTGATATACTATAACTGTAAACGGTTATATCAATTAGTTTGTTATTAGCTTCAACTAAAAATTATGTATATAAACAGATCTTTGTGCGTAAATAAAGAGATCTCTACATATTACAAATGCCAACAATCTAGCCAAATCTTCAAAACTATAATAGTCATTATCCTAAAATAAGATATATTGAATCTCATCTTGATTAAATCTTGAAAGAGCCCCACTTCAATCCAACTAAGTCCAATTAATAAATAATGTCCAAAAGTAAATAATAAGATATATTATAAGATATATCTTAATAGAAATATTACAATTTTATATCTAAAATTTGAGAAAAGTTTAAATCTATTATTAATTAACTAAAATAACTTTAAAATCAAATTAAAATAATAAAAATAAAGAGTAGCATAATTGAAAAGATCGTGAGT
>JAOTAY010000007.1:1173467-1220356 GCA_025629805.1 Erythroxylum baracoense | reverse complement strand
AAGTATAAACTAGAGGACCAACTTTGCTCTAATTATCATCGTATAAGAAAGCCCTTTCTCCATTACCAATTATACATTTGATTTCTCTAACTAAACTTCATATAATCTTCAGTAGTTATGTAAAAAACTAAGAAAATGATGGTACTTCCTTTACTTCCCATCAAATTTTATCTCTTAGAAAATATGTATATATACACTCGATCCATCTTGTTTTCCAATAAATTATATAACCTTTTCCCACACCTTATTGCATAAGCTAATTTGTGTGATTCCCAACCCACCTTCTTTAATTATTCTACGAACTTCACTCTATCTAACCTTAGCATTAGTTTTTCCATTATATCTAGCACCTTATAATAAATCTCTTATTAACCTTTCTATTAACTTAGTTAAGCTTTCAGAAAGGAAAGTATAACCAGACAAATAAATGTGAAGTGAATTTGGAACTGAATTGATTAGTTATAGTCTACCTGTATAGGAAAGATCCATGTTGCACTAATTCCCTAATCTTTTCTATATTTTCTTAACTAAGAGAAGGCATTATCTAAAAGGAGTCTCTTACTTGATAATTAAAGGCTAAAGTAGGTGAAGGAGAAATCTTTAACTTGTAGATTTAATATTTTTGAAAGCCATTCAGCAAGGTGGGAAGCGTTGGTTGAGGTAATCATATGATGCTTATTATGATTAATAGCTAGCCCTGAAAGTTCTTTATAAATGTGTAAGGAGTTCATTAAGGTTATTACTAATATATAACATGCTCTAGAAAAAAAAGGAGTAAATCATTAGTAAATGAAAGGCTAAATAAACATAGTTTCTTGCATATGTTGTGGAATTGGATGCTTGAGTCTTAATTCTCTACCTTCTTTAAACAGGTTAGTTGGTTCCCCCATTAATTAAAACATAGAAGGATGTAGATGTTAAGCAAGTATTCACCTAGTTACTAAATTTTCTAAGAAATATGAATACTTTAAAGAGTTGTTTGATGAAGTCCCAGTAATTCTATCAAAAGCTTTTTGAAATTCCAACTTTATTACATAATTCTTTAAGGAATTATTCATAATGTATCCCTTGAATATTTTTTTAACTATTGGCATATTGTCTCCAATTTGTCTCTTCTAAGAAAGCTCCTTGGTTATCACTTATTAGGAGGTCATCACTTTGCTCAATCTCATAGCCAATAATTTATATATGGTTTTATTAATGAAGGTACAATATAAGATAGGTCTATACCTTTTAAGAGACCATGGTTATGAGTTTTGGGAATTAAGCAAATCAAAGTCTTGTTAATCCCTTTTAAAAGTTTACCTTTATTAAAGAATTATGAAATTGCTCTAGTAACCATATCTTTAATTACAAGCCAAGCTTTTTAAAAGAAGCACCAATCAAGTCCATCAGATCTTGGAGCCTTAGTGACACTTAAATCAAACACCAATCGTTCAATATCTTATAGAGAGAAAAGGTCATTAAAGAAGTTTATCTCCTTATCTTTAAATTAGTTGTTGATAAAGGAGCTCAACAAGTGCACTCATTTAACTATTGCTAATTAATATACCTAATGATCTTTTGGAAAAAAAAAGACTTCTTCCTTAAGGTTCTCAAAAAAAGTAATTACTTTACCATGTAGCCTAATGAATGAGTTGGTCCTATTAATATTTGTCTTTTCTTTCATTGAAACATGAAAAAATCTTATGTTCTTATCTCCCACCATTAACCAATGAACTTAAGTTTTTTTTTTAGAAGGGAGTTATAGATCATTAAAGCTTTTTTATAATCAATAACAACAATCTTCTCCTCTTCAATTAATCTAGTATCTCCATGTTATTGATAAAGGTTCTCTTAAGTTAACATTATATAGATTTTCCTTTATAACATCCTAGTTAGTACTTCTTGTTCTCTTGCCATTAAGGACTTTGAGCTTTTTCTCAATCTGAGCTAGTTTCTTAGCACAAATGTAAGCCTTACATCTTTTGAGTGGTTTTTATAAGATTTCTCTACTCTTTTCTCTCACACATTTTTTTATGTTATTTTGTGTTTCTTTGTTGTTTTTTCTAGTTATGTATATTCAATCATGGCTCTAAGAATTAAGCAAATTGCAAAACACTCAACATCGAAAGGAAAAACAAAAGTGTTGGGTGATGGTGCACATGATAGGGCTAAGGATTTTGGAGTGATTTTTTTATCTTCTCGAAAGAAGAAGGTACAAAATTCCAAACCATTCGTTTAAGAATTGTTACTGCACCATATTATTTTGATTTTATGATCTTAGAAAATCTAGGTCTGAAAGAAACGATTGATACTTTGAGTGTAAAAATTCATTAGGAAAATTTTATTCATTTTGATTTTCCTATATATGAGGATTTAACTCTTGAATTTCACATGAATTTACATTTTGAGCCACTAACATTAGATGATTTTTGGTTTAGATTGTGTGGAAACCCTTATAATGTAGATTACGATATTATGGAAGAAATTTGTGGTTTTTCAAAATAAAAATTATTGAAAAACATGGAAATTTTCATGTTGACCAATATTGGATGAAATTAACAAGTTTGGATGATTTTACTCTAAAAAATTGACATAATAATGTTATTCTTAATCCTAAGCCTTATTTATTACATAAATTTATGTGTCACACTGTTTTTGCCAAAACTCAAAGTAACAAGTGTTCTTGAAAGGATTTATTTATTCTTTAGTGCATGGATCACAAAATTTGAGTTTTTATATCTACTCAGATTTTTCAAACGATAACTAGTTATCATAATAAGAAAAGTCGCTATCTAGGTAAGGATTTCCTTGTTACCACGCTGGCTCAATTTTATGGTGTTTCTATTGATGGACTAACCCTTGTCTTCCTTCAGTTTTTGAATCATACACATTTGAGGTGAGCAGAAATCCTAGAATGCCATGGTTTGGAACTTTGAGACATCAACTCAAAATCACAAATGAAATATAGGACTGGACAGGTGACGTGTAGTTCTACTCTGACACAACATCAACGAGAAGTCTCATCCAATAAAGAATTCCAGGAGGAAGAAGAGGAAGGATGGGAGAAGGTGCTTAACCAAATGAAGAAAATAACAAGCGCATGAAAGGTCATCTAGACATCATAGAGGTGCAAATGAAGGAGCTTGTTCACTATCAGCATCAACAATAGCATGACGCGAAGAAAATGCTTAAACATTTTACAGTTCAAGGTGTCAGATTTCATCACCCACGTCATCACCATCTCAATCACCATAATTCTTCTCGCTCTAATTTTTCTTTAATTTTTATTATATTGTTTTGTTTCTCACATTGAGGACAATGTGTTATTCAAGTGTAAGGACATTTATGCATTAGCATATCATTTGTGTGTGAACTTGGCATTTGCATTGTGTTGGTTTTGATTAGGTTGGCATTGTGTGAACATTTTGTTGCATAATGTGTGCATTGTGTGAATGTGTCAATGAAATTATTTGAATGGAATTGGTTTACCTTTGAATATGGTCATTTAAATTGTAAAGGCATAATAACTTGTGAATTTTGTGTTTTAAGTGTCTTTTAGATGAATATGCATGTTAATTAGGATATGACATTGATTCTTTCACTTGATGACACTTGTTTGGATACATTTAGAATTACACTCCTCAATCAAATTAGTTAGCATTATTATTAACATGTCATGAGGATGATTAACTAAGAAGAAATGAAGTAGGCTAAGAAACTAAATAAAAAAAATTAAATAAAATTCCTATTTTGCTGACCCTTTTTAAGAAAACTGGGATAAGAATAGAACTGGTAGTCAGTCGAGAGTTGTGATATAGTTGAGTAACTGCGGGCATTCACAACAAAATGTTTGTCTTTGTATGAAAAGGCTAGAATGACACTACAACTAAGCTAAATAAAAAATGCCACCTAGTTGAGTAACTTAGGGACATTTATGGCAAGGTGTTTGTCTTCTTGTTAAAAGACTTAAGTTATCATCAAAGCAAATTTAAAAATGGTGTCACAATAAATAAGACCTACTGATCTTTTATAAATAGTAAGAACTTTCATGAAATGAAACTTAGTGATAGTTTGCCTTTCTAATTGATCAATAATAATAAATGCATGCTTATAAGTGTCATAAGTGATGAATAGGGTATTAATATTTTGGTTGTTATGTATATTCAAATCAAAGAATTTAAATATGAAAGGAACAAGTTATTAAGTTGGCACTATTTGAGTGGTTGATGTTTGAGGTTAAGTTAATTCAATAAGATTTGACGTCATTGTACAATTATTGCATTTTACATGATTGAGTGTTTATATGTTTTGTTTGTTTGAGTCTTCAGTTTTGCTTGAGGACAAGCAAAAGTTGAAGTATGGGGATGTTAATAGGTGTAGATTATAATATGTTTTTTTAGGTGTTTAAGTGTTTCTTAGGTGATTATCATATGCATAGGCTTAAAATTATTTCTTAGGTGATTATCATATGGATAGGCTTAAAATTATGTTCTTGTTAATGTTTGTATGTGCTCTAAGTGTTTGTTAATTCTAAGGCTTAGAATTGTGTTCTTGTCAATGTTTGTATGTGTTCTAAGAGAATTTTTTCTTATTAATGTTTGTATGTGTTCCAAGTGTAGATGATTATCATATATATAGGCTTATAATTATGTTCTTATGAATGTTTGTATGTGATCTAATTGTTTGATTACTTTTAAGGATTAAAATTGTGTTCTTGTTAATGTTTATATGTGTTCTAAGTGTTCAATTAGCTTTGAGCAAGAATTTGATATTAATTTTATGTTTTAAGAGGTTTTTGATGTGTTTGTGAGTATACGGAAACAAGTATGTGAAGATAAGAGAAAATCTTGGATGCATGTGGCCATGTCATGATCATAGCATTTGTCATAATCGTTGCAACGTGATAGGGAGCTCGCGAGAATTTTTAAATTTTGAAATTTTGGGGTTATTTTTGGAATCGTATTAAACGGTAAAACCTAAAAAGCCTCAAGTATTATTTATAGACAACAAAACACCAAAAGAGACAACAGCCACCAGATTAAAAGAAGATTAAGAGGAGACATCAAGGAGAACTTCAAGAATTTCATATTTTTAGATTAAGACTCCAACTTGATTTTCTTTCTTTTCCCTTTATGTCTTTCATTGCCTTGGATGTTTATTTGAATTGTAATGTTTAACATAATTATGGGTATTGTTCTTGAATTGTTTTGTTAAACTTTATTCTTGAATACAATACATCTATCAATGTTGTGTGATAATTGTTATACTTATACATGATAATAAATCAAGAGAGTGAATCAAGTTATTTGTGTTAAGGTTTGCAACGAGAGTTGGTGACTTAATAGACCTGTAATTATTAGATTAATCAATAATTGAAGAGATATCTTAATATTAAAATTAATTGTCCTTAGCATTACTTGAAATCCAATTAAATAGTTATGAGAAATTTTGTGAATCGAGAGACTACAATTATGTCATTATTAGTTTCAATTGAGAGTACTTATTTAGATCTTGAGAGAGGATAATCAAAACTTTAGGATATCTAAGATGAAGCATAAATTGAATCAACAAGATAAAGGAAGACAAAAAAAAGATATAATAATTTCAAAGTTTTTAGCTTCGCTTATATTCATTCTTGTTGGCACCTCAATTATTCAATTGTTTTATTTTATTAGTTATTTCAATTTCAGTAATTTATTTTGATTCAACTACTCTTTTAATAACTTAAAAAAGTTTTATTCAAGTTGTTAGGTGTATAATTAATCCTCGTGAGAATGATATCTTTAATACTACTAGTTACAATCCGTATCCTTGCGGTATTGAAAGTTATTTTATAAAACTTGTCAACAAGTTTTTGATTCGATTGCTAAGGATTGATTTAGCATCTTATACAATTTGAATTCTTTTGATTTAAAGATTTGATACTTGTCTTGTGTGATTATACGTGCTTGAACACAAGGAGAAATAAAAGAAAGCTGCTTCAAGCTGAGCAAATGGCAGACCTTTTCTTCCAACGCAGTGAAACCATTACAGAACGGATGAAGGTTACTCTAAAGCATTATAGAATGGATGAAAGTTACTCTAACACATATAATCTTGAATGATAGTACCACTTAAATTATTTATGAATTAATCAATGTTTTAATAACTTGTATATATAAAAACTAACTGGTTTATTAACGAACCGACGTCTATATACCTAAACTTCTGAAATCAAAAACACTCTCCTCGCCTTTACTCTTCACCATCTCTTCACAGATCTCATCGTTTCCATTTCTGGGTAAATAAAGGTGATTGTTTTGAGTTTAAAGTGCAATTTCTCTATCAGAGTTATAGTCGTTGTCGGGATGGGTTTCTTTGTGATGCAGTGGCTGTCAGGATTTGGGTTCTCTCTCAAAGCTGCAATGGCGAAGCTTCAAACTTGGATTCGTGAACAATTATGGATTGTCTAGTTACTTTAAATTGCATTAACTAAGAATATTGAGGTCCTTCTCTCCTCTCTTAGGTTCTGGCTTGTCCTCTCTGTCGTCCTCTCTCCTCTCGTCTATCCTCTTGTCACTCTCGTGTTATAGATTTTTTTTTCATTTATGTAAAGGACAAGATGTTATACAGATTCAATTTTCAAAGGGTTGACTTCCGGATAGGTCTGAGCCTCACTTCCCAGGTTTTAGATGCCAGAGAACTCTGCCCGGGGCATAGCTCAACTGGCAAAGGCTTGGGTGGTGTGGTGCCTGCCATGCTGGCGACCTGCAGGGTGGAAGTTCGAATTTTGGGGGCAACTTTTAAAATTTGGGCCCCTTGTATGGTGAGATCAGTGGGTAAGCCCAAATCCCTAGTCAGTTGAGGCACATCCCGCAATTTACATCCTCCACCAATCCCAAAGGCACGGAGAGTGAGGGCTCCTAATATTTGAGTTCAACATTTAGATGTCAGAGAACTCCATTCCCAAGGAGGCAGCTTTCCAGATCATCAACGACAAGCTTTGGGAGTTCGAAGTGTAGTATTTGGATTTTGGCAAAGAATCAGGGGAACAAAGTAGAGTCTGGGATGAAGAATGCCCTGATGAGGATGAACGGTGTATGGGTGAAGATATAGGTAATGGAAGCAAGGGCAGTTGGGCAGGCTGTTTCTCCATCAACCTTTTTCCCCAATTAATGGGTTTAATGTGAGCTTGAGAATTGCCACATGAAAACAAGGTTTTATCTGTGATGTTTTAACTATTTATTTTAATATGGGTTCCTGAATGTTGAGTTTAGTTTACTAGTCTTCTAAGTAAAGGCAATAACGAAACTTGTCAAGTAAAAGGTCATGAAATAAAGTTGGATTCATTTGATTTTGTTATACAAATTTTTATGCTTGTTTAATTGAGATGTCAAACTCTTATATCAAAAATCATTTTATTTTTAATTACTATTATAGCTTTTATTATTTATTTATTATATACTAGTTTCATATGGTTGAACCCTTCAATCTTAAACTTTTTCTTTGACCGATTCATTATTCTGTCTGATTTTTAAAACATTAGAATTAAAAGTGCAAATGATAACATGAGAACCTATTGCCCACCGAAAGCAAGACAAATTCAATTCATGGGATTCAAATATGGACAAGTTTACGAACATGATCAATTCCAAGTTTACGAGTCTAGAAGAGAAATTGGATCGAGCAGTGAAGATTCATGCCTTTTCAAAAACCGTAACACCACTTTTCATTGGTGCATATATGATATGATGTCTAGTTATTTCCGCAAGAACTAGATAAATGGATACACCTAAAATTGGTGATTTGGAGCATATGCCAGCATTCCCCTGGAGACAGAGACTTGCTAGATCGAAGGACGAAAATAGAATTCTTCCAAAAGAAATTTTAGTTGTATGCAAACCAAAATATTGATTTAGAAAGTAAACTACTCTATCCCAATACAAAATCCACAAGCAGAAGGCTTATAGAAGACTTAGTAACTATTAGAGTCTGTTAACTCTAACATGTAGTTTTGTATTTCCCACTTCCCGGCTAGGTACGTTGCTTGTTCATCATCAACCAATGGATGTTTACAGAATTCAGATTAATAAGGCACTAGTTTTATAAAAAAGGTTGCACAAGAAGACAATGCATGATTGCAAGCTTAATCCACTTCGGCTCATCTCGGTTCGTCAAAAGATTCGCGTTACGAATAATGAAAACCCTTGGAACAAAAATGTAGTAGAAAGCATTAAAATGGCTCAGAAAAGAACGTCTCAACGATTTGGATTTGTTGACGGTTTTCAGTATAATGCAACATAGGATGCAATGCAACATGCATCCGACAGTTTGAAACCTTGGGCCCTCCAGTATATGTTCCGCCGATAAACAATATGGGTAACTCTCTCCTTTCCCACACTATAAACCCATCCAGATAACAATTTTAGGGGTAGAGAGGAAAACTGGTGCCACAATACCATAGTGATTATCTGAAACGTGTCTGATCCTACACCAAGAAGCAACGTATGGCCAGGCAATTACGGTTTCAGTGTACTAGTTGCTGTGAAATGAGGGATTACCACAAGCATCAATGAATGCAATTCAGGAATTACAACTTCTTACAAGGTCTGCTTCATGAATAAGTAAGGAATGCAGACAAGTTGCAAAAGTAAGGAATCTTGGAACAGCCTTTTATCTAAAGCATTCACAAAGTCTAACTACTGCTGTAAAAAATTGTGGACATCGCTTCTCTATTATACTATGCAAAGAAGCAATTTACTGATGTTTAGTATACCATTCAATTTGTCCCCTAATGCCTTGTATTTAAATCCCCGTTATTTGAATCACATAATTCAACTCTTACCATTTCATAGGGATGTAATCAAGCCTTTACATCACTTGAATCATGCAATTAAATCCAAACCGTAATTTAAGTAACAGATAATAGAGACTTTATTGCATGGACTATATTTTAGAAAACGGTAGGGGCTTAATAGCATAACTTAGGTGACACTAGGGATTGCACTTTAGAAGACCTTAGGAATATAACTGAATGTAGCACTAGGACCTTATTTGAAGCTCACTTTTCTAATACTAAAGGGGGTAACATAGCCAAGATTGAAATCCATAACCATAATGAATTGAGATCTATCTCAACGTTCACTCTGCTCAATATGAAAGACTTCCAGCAAAATGACGAACTTGAGTTAAAATCCAAAAAAAAGCTACTTCAATGTCAAGTCATACTAGGACCTACAATTAGCTCGACTAAGCATACAGTACAAAACAAATTTCTGATAGCCTCACGATGATGGTGCAAAGAAGCTCAAGTGTCGGTGTTCCCCAAGCAAACTTGCCTGTCTACAAAGTTCAGCATAATCATCTCCAGCAAAGCTTATGCAAGGTTAAAGTGTCCATTCAATGGAATCCTCAATACTGAAATTGACTTGATTATATGAGACAAAGATTCGTAGCTTTATAGCAAATGGTACTTAGAGGTTACTGGAACTGTTATTGGCTAATGAATGTAGTCAAAGCACAACATAGGAAAAAGAAATGAAAAGGAAGCCCAATTCTATACCACTACCAATGACACTTCTACCCACCTACATAGGAATCATCTGGTAAAGCAGAATTTGCCATAAAGGCCATCAACCTCTTATATGAACAAGTAAATGCCAGGGTCCATTCTGTAACTCCACTGCACAGTAGTTACTGACAGATTCCTATACATATTACTAGTACCACAGAAAAACTGGTAGTCAATTCCTACACCATAGAAGTAACACAGATTCAAGCCTGGTAACACCCTTCCTCCAAAGAACCCAAAAACAGAAAAGAGATATTTGTAGTCCAACTCTCTGAATTACATGCCTGTGGAAGCAAAATTTACTTTTAGAACTATAATTTCAACTCTCTGCTGGCACCTTACCTTTCTAATCAACCCATAAAGCATCCATCATGTTTCAATGCTACCCTTTTCCAAAATCAACATTTGAAATCTTTTTAAGCAGAAAGAGCATAGTATAGAAGCAGCTGCTTGTGTAACCACCACAAAAGATATCATCCTATCTAGAGAGCATTAAAAAAAAGAAAAAGAAGAGGTGCTTAGAAACTAACACTAATCCCATGTGTAAGCATTAAGCTTTCATGAAATCTCATATGATAAGAATTTCCAGAACTAAGTGGATACCAACATCATAAAAGCTTTAAATTGGTAGGATTCAAATTCACATCACATGACATACGGCCAAAGAAAATGGACATACCCAGAAAATAAAAAAGTTAATAATATGACGAAGGAATAGCAAATTACAGAAATTTGTATCTAGCATCAGTTTGATGTTTTCACAAAGTTGTATGAAAGTCCATCAAGTGTTCAAAACAAAAGACCTAACAAGCATCTAAACTCGTTATCAAAGACACCGCAAGGTATCATTGATTAGAAACCAGATATTGTTATAACTCACTACACCGATAGAAAAATATCCAAATTAACAGGTAAGTTCCAACATCAGTCAAATTTTCTTATTCAAACAACTACACACTATCAACAAAGGAAGTGAGAAAAAGAACCTAAAAAGGAAATCCATCCGAAAACAGAGAAAGGTAGGCTCAGCTCAGATCAGATCACTCGGAGTCCGTGGTACCGGAGAGTGTATCCAACTTCTCACGTTCAAGGCGTTCAAGGGCTTTCTGGTGAGCCCAGGTCTCGATGGTGAGATCAGGCTTGGCATTGAGACCAACACCCAAAATAACGATGGCAAGGAAGCTGGTAATGTAGCAAGGAAGCTCCCAATCCTCCCACTTACGAGACTGACCAGATGGAGGAGGAGTGATGTTGAAGAGGTATCCCTTAGGGCGCTCCTCGTGACCTGGGGTGGACCAGCGGCTGGGTCCAGCGGCGGCACCGCCTCGGGTTCGAAGGGACGATAGCAGGCGCTGGCGGAGCATGGTGGGTACCAAATATTACTATGAGCCGCGCGGCGCGAGTTAATCAACTCAATTACAATTAGGGGAAGGGATGGGATGGGCCCCCCAAAGGCTAAAAGAAAGGAGGAGTTTTAGTTTAGGCTAAAATAAATGGAACCATTACATACCACAAGTTAAACTACAATCGAAACAAGCAGTTAGACTTCAACATTACCACTGTTTTCCATTTTTGGATAACATCACCTCTCTCACGACTAAGTATTCCCTCAACAGTGCCAAGAAACTTAGGATTTATGCTGAGATATCGCAAGATACTTGTAAGCTTATAATCAACTAATGAATTTTATTGTATGTGATATCCAAGTATGGAAAAGCATTGTGTTATCTTCCCGGCCCAGCCTAACAATTAGAGACATTTTATTTTTATTAGCATCTTGTGTTAAAGGGGTCATTTAACCCCGTAATATTCCAAGCTCCTATGGCCAGATATCCATTAGGCAATATAACCCTGGACTTCTAAGCCTCTGATTCTTCTTGTTTACCCCCTGACTAGTTACCATTCAGATTGGATCGCCATCATCTCACAACTTGCCAATTCTGTGTCTCCTGTATTGTAATGGTAGCAACCTCACTAGGATTAGCTGGAGGAATACCTCCAGCATCTTGGCCAATTGACGTACTTGGTTCTTCTCACTCATTGTCCTCTCTTAGCTCATTATAACATTTTGCTTCACCCAAATTTGTTTGTAGTTAATAAGGCCTTTCAATCCTGCTAAGCATTTTCTGTGACCAAAATTGCAAACCAAACTAGAAAATTTCACCCACACAGGCAAACTCTCAAAGCTGGGAGGATCTAGCTTAAGTCCCAGCCTCCATCTCTTCAAAACCACTGGTTTCTTATCATTGAAAAGCCAAGTTCCACCACCAAGAGCCAAACATAAAGTACTAATAGGTAATAGGAATCACGAGAACTGCTTGTCTTAGTTTTTCCCTCCTGAAGATTCTGGTATACTTAAGTTTACAGAAGAGGAAGATGAGATGCATCATTGGAAAAACACATTATTGCAGAAGAAAATTGCTTGTTCTATTTCAAACAGAAAATCCAACAATAAAATTGATCATTCATGATCAATCAATCAATCATCTTATACCTATATCTATCTATATATATACGTAAAAGGTAGTGGATGGATTCAATAACTCTCACAAGTTGGTATACATGACATCATATATATTCATAATACTATATTAACTATATTGACACGATGTAGGAATGAGAATTCTCGTCTTCAATTCAGAGAAATCTGGTTTTCCAACTCATCTTTAATTAATAATAAGCCTAATGATAGGAAAAACCCACATGAATTTTCAGGCCTCACTTTCTTGTTGTGCTTCCTGCTAATTACTAATAATTGGTATATACCTACATTACTAGCTACAATTCTATAGTAGCTGCATCCCTGCCTTCCTTCACAGCTCCATTTTCAATTGATTCAAGTGCAAAGATGCTGTGCCACAATAACAATCTCAAAGTTAGTCTTGTGATCTCAACTTATTCATCTTCAGATATATTTGTAGTGATCTTTACATCTTATAAACAACCAGAAAATTTCATTGCAATAGGAAAGAATTCCATACTTTGGAAAAGAAGCTAATAATCAAATTTTCTTGGACTGTTTCTGTCCAATTAATACCATTGTTGCAATAAAATACATTTAAAATGCAATAGCTTCAAAACACAGCAGTAGCTTGAAACTTATATGCTCAAATTCACTGGATGACCACAGAAGGTTCATACCTATTTTTTATTTAAGATTGAAAGAATTCTGCAGGGCAATCCAAATTTCCAGTGTCAAGATGCACCATATATAAATTTCAAATAACATTGTACACCACTGTTCATTTTTAGTTCTTAACAAATAATCAGGAATACAAGAATATAATTTTACAGTTTGAGCATACTTCTTGCATGGAGAAATTATAGGAAGTAGTTTGATCTACCTGAATTAGCTGAGGAATCATAGCTTAAAAGGGAGTTCTCTGGAGTAACAAAGTTATGACCATCTTGTTCTCTTCCCCAAACTGGGTGGTGGAGCACATCAAAGTGCCATTCTTGTTGATGCTGCTGTATGTTCCGGTTGACTTGAACTTCTGACCACATCATAGGCAAAATCATGCCGGGAAAGTTACTTTCAATTGGTGATCCACTCTGCAAATTCAAAGGAATGGTTCAAAGCATTACAATCGCAACAATCAGAATACCTAACTTTTTGTGGTATTTCAATGCCAGATCCCTAACTCTCTCTCTCTCTCTCTGAATAAATTCTGTACTGAGAGAATATTCAACTCCCATTTAACAAAATGACAAAAGTTTAATTTTCAGGGCCTCTTATAATTACCAGGCGTTTGATATGCATGCCAGAATTCTGAAATCTTAAGACAATTTAATGATTGCAATTGTAGGAGGCACAGGCACTGTTAAATTCTGCACAACAGAGACTTGGCATCGTGCAGTTCAATTAGAAAGATGGTGAAACGGTGAATGACCATTCCAGTAGAATAGTACAAGAAATTTAGTTGCTTTATTTCCATAAAAAGCATTCTACCGAATGGTTGAGTAAATGCCAGGAGATAAAAAGATATTCACCAGCAAAAGCTTATCCTCTAAAAACAATGAACTATGTTTCAAGATTGAGTCATTAAGGATTTCTCAAAACTAGCTTTACTGAGGAGCAGCTATACAAGGTTCAAACCCTTACTCTGTTCTCACATTGGCATTTACAATATAACAACCTTTGTTAACATTAAGTATAGTAAGAACAATAACTCACTTCAGCAGCTAATAAGGAGTCGAGGTTGAAATCAATTCTTGGGTTGACTTCTGCAAGTCTCATTGATAATAGCTGAAACCAAAGAAATTTTTGAAGAATAAGATGACAACTCATATGGCTCACAAAAAAAAAATATAGACTAAACAATTTTGCCGCTTTGCTTCATAGAAATTGTTACAGAGAAAAGGCAGTAGAAAACAAAATGAGAGAAGATTAGACAACTGATCCCAGCCTCCGAAAAGAAAACAAGAAAAGTAACAGGTTGCCTGCGTGAAAGTCAGACTGAACCGTGCTCAAGTTTAAACATCTATTATCTAGTCTCAAAAGGTAAAATTAGTAACAAAATAAGAAAATCAGACCTCTACTTTGCGTTGAAGAGACTGTACGTGATTGATTATTTCATCAAGTACCAATGCTGTGCCTGTAATCTGCATAACAAAATAATATCCCCCTCAACAGCCATATAATACAACAACAACGATACTCAGTAGAAATCTCGTTGACACGCAAGATTCAGGAAGGTCTAATAGTACACAACCTTACTCCTAAATAGTAGAGAGATTGTTTCAAAACAACCATATAATAAAGAAGCATAAACTAATGTAGAAAACATAGTCAATAAAAACTTATGGTGTGAATAAAATATAAAAGTGAACAGGAATTTATCAACCTTATTAGACCAAGTGAAATCAAACAAAAGATGAAGCCGAGAAGTCTTTGCATGTAAAGAGAATTTCAAAAAGATTAAAAAGAAATTTAGACATTCATAATCTGCAAGGAATGTGCGTAGGAATCTGATACAAATAGGTCATGATGGGTGTGAGAAATTAAATCTCTACCTTTCTGGAATCGTAGATCCATATTCCGCAGCCCTAAATAAGAAAAACTACTCACTAGTCTTGGATACGTCACTCAATGGAAATAAAATAGGTGAACCAAACACGAGCAACATTAGTCATAATTGCTCACCATCACAGGGTGACAAATACACATGGTGAAGCCACATGGCTAACTGGTTTAATGTCTCAAAAAAAACTACAGTCATCAATTCAGCGACCGCAACATTAGTCATAATTGCTCACCATCAATGGGTGAAAAATATACATGGTGAAGCCACATGGCTAACTGGTTTAATGTCTCAAAAAAAACTACAGTCATCAATTCAGTGACTGCAACATTAGTCATAATTGCTCACCATCACTGGGTGAAAAATATGCATGGTGAAGCCACATGGCGAACTGGTATAATATCTCAAAAAACACAGTCATCAATTCAGTGACTATGACATGTCCCTTTTCAGTTCAACCAAACCCTATTGGAAGAAGTCTTTTATTTCATCATCTGTTCATCATCCACCATATGAACACTGAACTTAAACGATAAGTTAGTACAATTAATAATAGTTCAGTTAGTACAATTAATAATGATCAAAATTTCCTTTGTCCATGATCCTGGGACCAAATTTCAATCGAACAAGGCCCGAGAATAATACGTGCTTCAAGGCACTTCCAGCCAAGCATTTTCTACAAATAAAATTCAATGTCTAGCCCATGGGTAATGTCGCCTTCTCCACCAAAGACTGGACTCTGTGAATATCAAGTTTGCAATCTTCCAAAATCAACTTTTACAATAGTTCCACTGTTCGAAAACAACAAATGAACTTGGCAGGGTGCTAAGCAGGTTTTACAAGCAACTTCAATTTTTTCTTACTCAAGTCCAAAACTTGAAGCTGCAGCAATCAGGTTTAAAAGAAAGAGTGAATGACAAAACAGATCAATTTACTCTACGACTAAATATGACAAGGCCAAACTCAAAAATGGCCCCCTAACAAACTCCTATCTTACATATACAAGAAAAGAATGGCACCACTAGGCTGCTGAAATTACAAGTATGCCAAGTTGTCGCCCCACCAGGCACTTTTCTTGGTACAAAAGCAAAAGACCAACATTTGCTAAAAAGGTGACAATGACAAACTCATTAATTAAATGCACATAATCCAAATATATAATCACACTTTCTATAGACACAACATGATATATAATGATTAATTAAGCCTCATTACCCAATCATTATCACTTCCAAACAGAAAAAGAAAGAAGGAAAACGTCACTGTGATAATACTAACCTTATTGCAACCTGGGACCAGCTCTTGAAGTAGCTTCATCTTCGCATTGATCTTCTCTCTCCTCGCCTACACATTTTGTCCAAAGAAACCCCCCATGTCACAATCACCATTAATAAGAGTAATTATAAACTAACAACACATTAATTAAACTATTAAGATTATCAGTTCATTACTCTCTCTGCTAGGCTATGGCTATCTGTGGCTTGACCTCTGCGTGCTCTAACGTGAACGTATGGAAGGTTCTGCCCATTTTTTGAGCTATCGTTTTCTGCGCTTTTGCACTTCTTTGTTGACCCTTTAACCTAACTTACACAAATTCAACGAATTTTGGCAATTAGAGACTAATTTTGAATAGATTAGTAAAAAACTGCATAAAAATTGAGCTCCCTAAATCTCCCCACCTTCTTTTCTCGCTCCTTCCTCTTTACCGACCTCTGATTCAGCGCCTTGTTATCCGTCTTCTGCGGCGACGAATTCAGGTAGGATTCCGTCTCCGTCGGCTCGCTCTTCACAAGTTCCTCGAGATTGCCACTAGAATTGGATAGAACAGAACTCGTCTCCAGCGAACTGTTGCCAGCGAAGACTGAGAATTTGGCGGCTCGCTCGATTAAGCCTCTGTTACTCGGGAAGACTGAGAATTTGAAGTGGTGCGGCGGGTAGGCGTTGTGTTCAGGCGGGGTCGCGAGAGTTGAATCGGGATAGTGAAGAAGCTCCATGGCTTGATTGGCGGGTAATTCGAGGAGAGCAGTGAAAGAGCTAGCGTCATCTTGTGGAACAGAAATTAAGTGCTGGATGTCTTCGCCAAATTGGGCAACATAATCGAATCCAGAATGGTCCTGCTGTGCTGGCCTGAAGCTGGATCTAGCGCCGGTTACTGCAGATAACTCCATAACGAGAGGATTTGGTGAAGGAAAAAGAGACTCAAATTTCATAAACACAACGAAATGGGTATAAAAATTCTGAGGTGGGTATGTTAGAGAAAGGTGTAGAAGGCAAGGGCAGTTGAAGAAATGTGAGTATGATCTTGAATTTGCGTGAAGATTGAATCTTGAAACTATGAAAGAGCTTTAGCTTCAAAGCGAAGAGGACTGTTTATAACATAGAGAAAGGAAGCGTATCAATGTTGGAGCTGGGGGATAATATAATAGCAGCGTAAAGGAGTGGGGAAGTAGAAGGAACTTTAAAGGTTGAGAGAGAAAGGCTTGGGCGATTTTGGCAACTGTTTTGTTACTGTGGAGTTCGTTGAGATGGACGGGTGAAAAAAGAGAGGTATAGGACAGGTCCGAACCTACCCTATCTCCATTTACCTTGCCCGCCTGTCTTAAGCAAAGGTCAAGAGCTAGCTCGGCCTCGGAGGAGGAAAATTTCCTTGAAACTCTTACATACACGAGTTGAGTTGCGGGCTGCATGCTCTTTCAAATTATACCAAAGCACGTAAATAGACTTACGAAAATGCTACAAATTTAAAAGATGAATTAAATCTAGCAAAGTGATATCAAATTGGGACGTCAAAATTAATTAAATTAATAAAAATTTTAATTTAAATTAAACTAATTTTAAATTTCAAATTTAATCTAATTTAAAGCCTATTTAAATCCTCATTATTATTTGTTAATCAATGAGTAAAAATTAAACAACAACATAAATACCTACTAGAAATCTCGCTATGACATCGAATCTAAGGTAGTTCAGTAGTATGCAGCCTTAACTCTAATTAGTAGAAAAGTTGTTTCTAAGTAACACACATGAGGAGGAAAAAATAAATAAATAAATAAACAAAAAATAAATAAAACAAAAATTTTAAATTCTTTTTAAAAAATAATAATTGAAACTCATGCTCCATCAGTTGCCATCTCCCTCCTCTCGTGCGTGCATTGTGTCTGCTACTGTGTAGGGATGGCAGTCTTGGCCTGGGTTGGCCGACCCATGAGCTAAGACTGTTTGATCCAAAAGGAAGGTACAAAACGAAGTTATTCTGTCATTTTGCCAAAAAAATTTTTAAAATGTAGACGGGCCAGTCCAGGCCATGCGCCGGTAACCACTAGCCTGTCAGGCCATGGGTAGCCCAGTCAGTGAGTTGGTTGGGCTGGGCTTGGGCTTGGGCTGCCATCCCTACTGCTGCACTTACCAAGTCCTTCTGGCGCTTGTTGCTACTGTTGCCATCTCTTTCCAACTTTATCCCTATCGCCTTCAGCCATTATCTCTTTGTTGCCAACAAGTATGTTTTGCACTGGATACATTTATTTTATGCGGTTTGCATCTTTTATGTGTTGATTTAGGTTTTACAGTGAATCTCTGTGTTTTACAGATGATTTTTTCAATCCATTCAGATATTTTAATTTATTTAGGAGTTGTTTGGTTTCACTTCTATTTTTTATTGTAATTTTTAGTTTTTCTTTTCTGTTTTTATTAAAAAAGCAAAAACCTATTTGGTTGAGATTTGTAATATAAAAACTGAAAAAACCTATTTGGTTGAGATTTGTAATTAAAAAAACTGAAAACAAAAACATGTTTGGTTTTATCATCTTGTTTCTATTTTTTTAATTATACTCTTATGTTAATAATTTTAATATAATACATTATGTTTTTAAATTAATTAATTATCATTATAGATAAAATTAAAATATATGCAAATTAAATATAATTAAAAAATTTACACATTAATTGTATATAATAACATTCTATAAATTAGAAAATTATATTAAGTCATCCTAGTCAATAAAAGATGTTCATCATATTATAATTCTTGAAAACATAATGGTACTATCGTTTACAAAAAGAAACATAAATCAATTAGAAATAATATAATCATTTCACATTTCTCTAGTAATTTTATCCCGCTTCCAAGACATACCTCGAACTTGGCTAGAGTGATATTATACTCTACTTGAGAACTTGCATCTTCATTTTCAACACAACTGTCAAATCATTCATCGATTTGTCTATACATTCTAATATAATTGTTAAACAATTCCTATAGTTCAATAACATTTCTTAATGAAAAATGTTTGTAGTTAAACAGTTCTTGTGGACCTTGAGGTCTTCTTTTTCCTCTATAATCTCGCAAATGATATCTCTCGTCTTGGTATGGTGAAAGTAATCTAGGAATAATGGTGTAGCCTGAATAAACCAAGTAGAACTTATCTAACATATAAAAAACATAATATTAACAAAAAATATAAAAAATGATTCATAATTACTTTGTTTATTTAAAATAATATAATATCTTGTGGAGGCATAGGAAATTGATTTGCTAGATTTGTCACTGTTTCTAAAAAAACTCGAGAGTCATTTGCAGTATTTTCATATCCAGCCATTACATATGGAAATCTTATGTCAAATGAGCAACAACACATGATATTTTGAGTTTGATTAAGTCTTTTACTCCTGTATGGTATTTGTTCATCGATCAGAACATGTGTATCAATATGTGTACCATCTATTACTCCTATACAATCCTGAAAATAAAAATAATTATAAATCATAAGGAAATAATGAAAATAGTAATTAAGTATATGAATGTACCTGAAAATATGAAAAGAAATTTGAATTATCTTCAATCTCAAGAGGTGTATTAGCAAAAGATGGTGGAGTAATGACTCTTTTTGTAAAATTATTAACAACATATAAGACTTTACTTTACTTCGAAATTGTTAAGGTCAAATGTTAAAAGTGTTTAGCATTGACTCTAATTGTCTTACTATGCCCTATAGTCATCAAGAAAGTTGTTATTTGTTCTTCCACGGTCAAATGACTTGTTACCTTTAATCCTCTCAAACTCTTAAACTCTTCACATAAGTTTAAGAAGATTATCTTTCTTATTATTAATTTTCATAAATCCTTGTAGGATTCCCTTTCAAAAGTTCTAATATCCAATCATGACCTAGTAGAGTGGAGGTTCTACATGGTTGCTTTTGTAAATGAAAATATTTGTTTTCTCCCCCAATTAGAGAAATAATGATTACCTTCTTCAGTTCATCATCAGAACTTGATTCCAAATCTGATAAGAAATCTATGTATTTACAATGCCAACATTAAATAATTAATAAAACATTCAATCAAAAGGTTTAATCAAATATAGACGAAATATTCATAGAAAATATAGGCTTAACATTAAGTCAAACATTAAAATAATGATTACCTTCTTCAGTTCATCATCATAATTTGATTCCAAATCTGATAAGAAATCCATGTATTTACAATGTCAATATTAAATAATTAATAAAACATTCAATCAAAAGGTTTAATCAAATATAAACTAAATATTCATACAAAATATAGACTTAACATTAAGTCAAACATTCATATAAAGCACAAACTTAAAATGTTCAAACTATGGAATAGTGTTTAATTTAAAAGTGTCAAATTAATAAGAATTTGATATGCAATAATGTGAAAATATAACTGAAGCGATATAATCCAATTCAGCTTCCTTGTATCTTTTATCTTCATAAAAAATCCCTATAAAGTGGACAATCATGTAAAGCCTTCATACCTTTCTATATTGCACACCGTCAACACCTAATTCTTCTAAAGAATTCAGACATTCCATCATTATGTTAGACTCTTGAGATATATTCTCTACACTGGATGATGTTTCACTCAGTTTTTTCTCAAATAGATCATTCTTCCTTTTTTATTGTTCACCAATTATAAGCAAAACCTCTTCTACAATGTTAGAATGTGTCTTCTTTGCTTTTTTTACTTTTTTGGAGATTTCTTTCTCTTAGATGGAGAACTTATATATTGATCTTCTTTTTCCTTATATGAGCAATCTTCATCAACATCATTTCTATCTTCCTCTTCTATACTATTTGATGGAGATTTAGTTGATGGATGTGTATGCACACCAGCTGCAGTAGTATCTCCAAAAATATGATACAAGTATGAAAATTCCTTACATCATTTTTTCTTGGATTTTGCGAACCATTTTGTGCACCTATAATGATGAAAAAGAAACATAAGAATAAATATTATATAATATGATATATTAATAAAACAAAGATATATTTACCTTAAACAGATTTCCCAACATTCATTTGTAATGTTAACTTCACCAATAAAAGAGTTGCAAATGATTCCTATTTCTTTGAGTAAGTTCTTGAAATTCTTCAATCTATCCCTTAACCAATTGAATATCAGTATATTCCTTATTGAATTTTTTTTGAAGCATTGCCTTATTATTCTTCCAACCAGATTTGGAAAAGGTAGTAGTCGTTCAATTTCCCCTTTTCACTTATTCAACCATCAAGGAGATTAAATACATCTCTATGGTATCATTCCATACTCTATCTTTTCATTTATTTCCACACAATCATTGGAATCAATCATATTGTTCAAACCTTACATCACTAAATGTAATCACATATAAGTGACATCAATCATAACAATTTCTAAAAAGTATTAAATGCTAAACATGGTTTAAAATAAACATGAGACAACCACAACAATTTCTACAAAATATTAAATGCTAAACATGGTTCAAAATAAACATGAGACAACTATAATAGGATTTCAATTCCATTGAATTCACACAATGCACCTCTTATCTAATTACTTTAAATCATATTTGGCAAGCATATGATGGGATGAATAATGAGTTATAATAAATGAATAATTTTTAATTATAGGGATTAGACTTAATGTCCAATGGGGGAAATACTTTTCCATCTATTGAGGTTTAAACTTGTACGAAATTAACCTAGTTGATGATTTACCCATTTAATTTTAATTGTATAATTAAATCAGTAATTCATCAATCTTTCTGTCTTAGTATTTTTCTTGTGTGAGAGATAAGATGAAGATGATTGGAAGAGTTTTTTTGTTGATTTCTAAGTAAAGAGAAAGCTTTGAACATAAACAATAACAACAAATCAAAAGCAAATGAATAGATACGATAACAAAAAGGAAAAGAGTACACCTACAGAAATCACAAAAGAGAAGAAGCTGAAGATGCAAGAGATGCTAAAAATTGTTGAAGTCAGCGCAAAGAAACCAGTGATGTTGTTTTTGTGAAACAAAAAAAACCTGTTTCAAAAATACCAAAAAAAACTCTTTTTTTAGTTTTCATAAAATGGTTGTCGTTTTGTTATTTTTAAAAACAAAAAATGAAAACAATTTCAACCAAGCACATTTTCAGGGTTTGTTTCATTTTAAAAAACAAAAATAAAAAACCAAATAAAAAAAGGAACCAAACAGCCCCTTAAAATCTATAAGTTCTTTTTGAACCGAATATCTAGACTTGACACTTTAATGCTAATGGATGTAACAACTTATATATCTATTTTTGTTATCTTCAATTATTTTCTTTGCTCTTTTTTTTTAACAAAAACTTCCTCTCTAGACAACTTCTTAAAAAATTTGAATTTCAGACATTTTATACTTGGCTTAACTTGATCATGTTTCATGTCAAAAAAGTTTGATCAAGTTGTTGGCTAAGTTCGATTAAGTTTTAGGACCTGTTACCATTTTTATATCAAATGAAAATTTGGTTCCATTGCTTTTTTGTTACAACTTTTGCTCTGTATTTCATGATTTTGTTGTTTATCTTAAAGTTACGAAAACCATAATAAAACTCGTATCATTTTTATAGTTGGTATAGTACAATGCTAACTTCGGATAATAATGAATACTGGATCAAATAATTTTTTTAACATTATAAAATAATTTTTCAAATTTTATATAATTAAAAATTACTATTATAAAATTTATCTTTTAAAATATACAACTTTTATAAAGTTCTTTTAGGGATATTAACATTAATAACAACTTCAATAATTAAAGATAAAAATATATATTGTGTTATATAAATTTTTAATTAATTCCACCCCTTGTCTCAAAGAATTTAATAGACAATAAAGTGAATTCAGTCTCCAATTAGGAGGACCTCAAGGAGCTTGCATTTAACCACTTCAGTAATTTTCTTGGAGGTTGTAAGGAGGTAAGGCCCATCCCTGATGTGTTGATTCAATCTTTAACTCCTTTCTTAATCATTTAGTGTAAAGACTTAACTAGGGAGGCTTCGACTGAAGAGATTAAATAAACCTTATTTGAACTGCACTTAAGCACCAAGTGCAAATGGATTTAATACTAGATTCTTCCTAACTACCTAGTAACAAAACTGAAGAACCCAAGATAGAATTTGTGTAAAAGCTCCCTAAAACTATGGGCTCTGCCTTCAATATATAGAATATATACAAATGATCAAATCCCATAATTACAGGTACATTAAAAAATATTCCGTAATTATCGGAGAATATTCTAATCTAAAGATGGTATGTAATTACAAAGAATATTACAGTGATACTATAGAATCTAGACAATATTACAATGATATTATAGAATCTGGACAGATATCATTGACACCCCCTTATTTTTGTGGACATGAAACAATATCCCAAGTATTATTTTGTTGCAAGGAATCTAGCTCCTCTTACATAGATTGTTTCCAACAATCATGCTTAACAACTCGTGAGTAACAAGTAGGAATACTAACAGAGGCTAATGTTGAAACGAAGGATGTATGAATACCAAATCTCTCATGAGAGTAGCCATACATGTTAGGAGGATGCGTAATTCGAGTGGACCTTCGAAGTGGGGGAAGCTCTATGTCAGGTGTTGGTGGCAGTGAAGACGCTTGAGGAGGTCCCTCAGAACAGCCTTTGTTCCTCTTTCGTTTTAAACATGCATCTCTTCATTAAACATCATATTAGAAATGGTGAAAGCACCTATTTTTGGTATGATAACTGGTTGGATATAGGACCTTTATACCAATGTGAACAATTACAGCACCTAAAGTCCTTAATGCTTTATAACAAAAAAGTCTAAACTATAATTATAGGCAGGTCTTGGTCTTGGATAACACTACTCGAGGATCTTTAGAGTTATTAGCTAACTTGCTTTCATACCAACTTGATTCCACTATACATGATAGAATCATCTAGAAACTAACGAGGTATGGAGCTTTCTACACTAGGTCCTATAAGGATAATGTCACAGAACCTATGTAACAGGTAAGTTGGTTCAAGTTATATGGAACTCAACTCTTAAGTCCTTCCTGTGCTTTCTTACCTTGGATAGTAGTAACATGTAAACTCAATACCAAATGCTCACTCAAGTTGCCAGTGGAGGACAATCCTATCTCCTTTGTACAAACCCAAAAGAGGACTTAGATCATTTATTTTTTAACCACTATTTCACTAGGAGACTATGAGACTTAATTCAGTCTACATTTGGAGTTCAATGTCCTTGTAACTTCTAGATAAATATCATAATATGGACTTGCAATTTGCAAAGTAGCTTAAGAGGTGAGTACCCTCTATTTACATGTGTTTTGGCAAGTATGGTGTATGATATCTAGTGCGAAAGAAACTCCAGAGTTTTTAGCAATATATCAACCAGTGAGGGGAACCTTATAAGGTAGATACTGCTGAAGATTAAACTTACTGCTATAACTAAGGGATTGTCCTCTTGACTGTCTTCCCAAGTTAAAAGAGCCTGATATCTATAATACAAAGATGGGGCGTTAAACTTAACATAATTATATTGAGTTTGGGCTGTAGTTCTCATTTTTAGTCTCTAGAATTTGCAACTCCCTTTAATTTCTAAGCTTTTAAGCTAAGCCTTTTTTTTTACTTTTAGCCTTATTAATTTTTAAAAATAATTATAATAACATAAAATTGACATAACAACTATCTCTTTTTTTTCCCTATTAATCAAAGCAATAATAATTAAGAAAATGAGTAATTCTTTTCATATACTACTTACATAAATAAATATTATTCATATTAAGTATTTAAAAAAGGTAAAATTAATATGAAAAAAATCTCATTTAATTTTTATACATTTATAAAACTAATAATAATGTGAAATACTTAAAATATTACAATTCTCAACAATGAAGCATTACATAATAACAGCACTATAACAATAAGGGTTTATGACCACATAGTAAGGTGGAAGTGAAACCTTTATATTTATATTGCATATCAAGAATTTAATAGATAGATCAATAAAATCAAAAAGTTAAGAGAAACGAATAAGAAAATTGAAATTCCATTCCATGATACATCAACTTAAATCAGAAAATGAAAATTTTAAATTTTCATTAAACGATATATCCATTTAAATCATATTAGCCCCCACTTTCATTTGTTAGAAAGTTATCATTATCCAGGGGAGTCTCATTATCACCATCATTTAAGCTCAATGAACTGAATAACAAATTAGTACTTTTTCATCTAAGGTCATCTTCTAATTCACATTCATTTATAAAATTTAGTTTCTTTTGAAATCTAATCCACTGAGAAATCAATATTATGAGAAATCAATATGATCAAGGCAAATTGGATAAATTAGTACTATATGTTTTACTAAGAGACCTACCAAAAAATAAAAATAAATTATTAATAAATTATAAGAGATTTCCTTAAACTTAATTAAGTTTTTCTTAAAATTTTAAGTTATATTGGACAATCACCAAATCATTCAATCTTTTAAAGTCTAATATATTTCATTTTTTAATAGATAAACTCAATTATGTTTAAATTCATTTCACACCCAATTGTACTCACATATTGGTTAATAATTCAAATTGAAAATTTTTAATTTTTGAACATTACTTTTAAATTAGTCCCACCATGCAACACTAAAATAACAAAAGTAATCTTATAAACAAGATATACTGATGATAGTTTTTAAACAAGTAGCACAAATGAATAAATTTATACTTAGATTAAGCTTGTCTTTGACAAATTGCATTAAACATCCCGAGATAACCATATATGTATGGGCATGCCTCCATTTATGAGTATATCACTCCAAAAATTTATATTAATGGTTAAGAGCATTCCTTTGTTAACTTTAATTCTCTTTATAAAACATGATTTAAAATAACCACTTAGATAAAGAAATGCACCAATAGTAAACAAAGAAGTACATATATTTTCCCACCTCTCATTAATTATAATAAAATAATATGCTTACAAAGAAGACCTATTTTTCAAATTAGACTTGATTGTTTCATTCATTTTTCTATAATATCATAAAATTAATCTGTTAACTAAGTGTGGTCATAACTTATGGTTTTTATGATAAATAAATATATTGCTATTAATGAATTCTCTTTTGGTGATATTATCAGCTCTATTATAATGAAATCAAGCAATACATAAACAACGAAGTTCAATAAAAGTGCAAGATGAGTAAAGGAGTCAATTGAAGAAATTTAACTAAAAATGGATAGAGAAAAAGTACCAAAATGGAGCATATATACAATGTAAGTGAAGAACTAAGAATAACAAGGAATAAAGTGTATCAAGATTTAAGCAAATAATTGTTATCCTTCATATAACCTTAACTTAGCTATTTCAGTAAATTAGGGGTTTAATCATTGCATGATCATTTATGTGTATAGCATAACACATAAATTCTTTTATAATTAAAAGGAAATTTATTTTGATAATTAAATAGAACCTTTCGGTCTTTAAACAAACTATTTTGAAAACTTTTAAAATTGTTTTGAATCAAGTTTTTGTCAAAAGAATGCATTTTGATCTTTGAAAGAACTTGAGAATTTTGAAAACCTTATTTTTAGGTATAGTAAATGACCAATCTAGATTAGTAGTTGACCGATATTAGGATTTTAGGTGTATTGGTCAACCAATAGTAAGTAAATGATATAAAGATGCCTATTTAGAGGAAGAGAATTTTATAATATAATTTTGTAAAAACATTGATTAGTATATTTGTAGACTAGTGGCACATTGGTCGACTAATGTAGTATATTGATTAAACAATCAATCTATATGGTTATTATGGTCTAATAGGAAGAGAGCTTTGTATCAAGATTTTATGTTATTTCATTAGTTGATATATTGGTTGATCAATATGATAAAATGATCAATCAATGCTACTGTTACCAGCCATTCTAATGGCTAGTTTTTTAATAGATATTTTAGTTTATTTTGAGTATAAATAGGCCACTTATGACTTATTAGAGGTTGGTTAGAAATACTAGAGAGTTATAAGAGCCTTAAAAGGCTAGAAAGTGCATGTGTAGATTATATAACACATATTGAGCCTTCTTTCACTAGTGTGAGCAAAAGGAGTTTTTAAGTTGTATAATTATTATAATTGGGGAAATCGTTTAGGGTACACTTTATAAAGGTTCCTCTTAAACTTGAACAACATTTGTAAAAGATCTTCACCTATATAAAAGCAAGATGATTATAAGAGTTTCTCTTCACATGAGGAAAAAAAAGCATGTTATATGGATAATTTCTTATAAACTATTGGAGAAAGGAGATAGTGAATCCTTAAGTAGAGCTTCGAAATTATACGTGGATCAAAGGTTATTTTACTGAAATCTTATAAATTAGCTTAGTCTCCCTTTCTGTACTCTCTTTAATTATTATCATGATAGAATGATTAATCAATGTTGTTACTAGCCATTCTAATCGATAATTTTTATTTTTAACTATTTTAATTTATTTTGAGTATAAATAGACCATATGTTAGATCCCGTTTTTTAGGATTTTTATATTTTTATTTTATTTTATTTATTTTATTAAATTAGCAACCATAAAAATAAATTAGAATTTTTTAGAGTTTGATATGGTATATTATGAATTTTATATGATGGTATGAATTAAAAGGAGTTAGTAGGAATTTCATTAAATAAGGAAGGGTAAATTGGTAAAAACAAAAAGGTTGTCTTAAGTTAATAAGACAAAGAAGAGAGGAGGAGTCGTGTGTGTTAAGGAAAGAAAAGAAGGAGAGTGTCGTGGAAGAGACTAGAAGGAGAGAAGGAGAAAGAAAGGGAAGAAGAAAGAAAGAAAGAAAAAGGAGAAAGAAGAAGGAAAAGTTTAGGTGAGTTCTTCTTTGTCTATTCTTTTTGTTTGATAGATTAAGGAAGTAGAAAAAGTAGGTTTTATGTGAAGAAAATGAAGATGAAGCAAGAAAGAAAGAAGAAGAACAAGAGGTTGATGTTTTCTTTAGATTTTTATAAATCTTAACTAGATTTTAGTTTTTCTAGTTAGATAAAATCAAGAATAGATTAAGCTTAAGTTTATTCATGGATAGCTAGGTTTAAAGAAAGCTTCATGCGTGTGTGTTGATTAAATGAAATATGTTTGTTCTTAGGGAATCAAGAATATCGACATCAAGAGCAAGGAGAAAAGCAAGCTTGACTCTTAGAAGTATTAAATTAATAGGTGGGTAATATGTTTACAGTTTTGTGATGATGAGCTAAAATTTATGTGTATGTATGATGCATATGTTTTTTTATTTTTTTATGAATGTATATCATGTTGCTTTGTAAAAATTTTGTTACTTTGTGTGAATGAAAAACAGAAAATTTCAGAAGTATGACAGCATGAATATATTATGAAAAGTATGAGCATTGAAAAACCTGTTATGTGGGTAAGAGAGAAATTCGTTTCGTTAGTCTCGTGCACGATGACCTATAGACTTCTCCCGGCTGCCCGCTTGTGGCCACGAGATCCTGAGAAATCGGACTCGTTTCATTTCACGCTGTAAACTTCAGTTTCACCGTTTCATTCCACGAAACTCTCAAGCCATTATGTTGTGCATTGCATTTTTGATATGTCAAGTTATGATGTAATTTGAGTGTTATGCTTTGATGATGAATATTCCTATATGAGCATTTATATATGTTTGAGTGTGGTTCATTATTACTGGCTATAAACATATTAGCCATTGAGCTTTCCGGCTCAACCCATAAATTTTCTACTCCTCAGGTGAAGAATCAGCATATCATAATTGAGCCCTTGCAAAGTTTTGGCAATTATCAAGAATTCCAAACTTTTTGTAACTAACTAGTGAGGATCATTTTTAGAAGCATATCAGCATAACCACCTCTGTATGTATTTTGTAACCGTGATACTGATATGGCATTTCGATATAAAGTGTGAAGATGTGTATCAACTTTTTTGTTGCAAATTGACAGTAAAAGTTGTCAGTAAAAGTGCAGGAATTTCTTTGATGTACGTATGTATAGATATATATGCAGATTCTTTTTCTTCTGTTGAGTTGGCTCTGTGTTTGAAAGTTGTGAGATCTTTGGATGGACTTGTTTGAAGTAAATTGTTTATCAAAAGAGTTTTGGTATGTGGGGAATTGAATGTTGGTTCGGGTCCTTTGGAATTTATATTAGAAATGTATGTGAACAGATGAATGGAAAGCAGATAATGGGGTGAAATGTGATCTGAAATTTTAGGGAATAAACTACATTGATATATGTAGATTTAGGCTAATTGGTATTCATAAAAGTTGTAGATTATTATTTTAGTTTTCTAATGGTATAAAGATTGAAATTTTTGGACTTCAGATGCAAAAGTTATGGCCTTTATAAGATAACAATATTGGTGTACAAATTTTGACTGAAATGATAATCTTTAATGAAACGATTAAACTGTATCGATACAAGCTAAATTAGACAAAATTGTCTTCATAAAAGTTGTAGATCTTTTTCTTAGATTTACAACGATATAAAGTTTGAAATTTTTAGACTTATGGATTGAAAGTTATGTGGTTTAGAAGTAAGGATATATAATGACAGTCCCGGAATTTCAGGAAGGTCGCGATCGCGACGCGACTGTCCCTGAATTTTTTCAAAGTCGTGATCGTGACACAGTACAATCGCGACTCTTCTCATTTTCATCATATGTTGTGATCGTGGTAGAGCACGATCGCGATGCCAATGTTTTGTTTCCCTCTCACGGGCGTGAGAGATAAAAGTCACGCCCGTGACTTTTTCCTCTCCAAACCATTTGTCACAGGCGTGACTATAGAGAGTCACACCTGTGACTTTTCCTCTTTTGAATTAAGATGGTCCATTACTAAATCAAATTGCAAATTAATTCTTTTAACACCCAAATCATTTATTCTTTTATCACTTTCGCTATGGAAAATTTTTCATTAAATTGTTGGGTATAATTTTTACTTCTCTTATGAATTTTTATTTATTTAAAATAATTATTATCTATTTCTTTTATTTTGATATTATCTTTTAATTGTGTATCTTATTAATAATTAATTGTTTATATTAAATCATTTTTTTGAATAATTTAATTTTATGTCTAAAATCATTCTATGATATTTTAATCACTATTTGCTTATATTAAAAAAGTCCCATCACAAATTTTCCTTGTCTAGACTTTAATTAAATTTAAATGTTATATGTTATTTTATTGCAATGTTCTCAAATAGATTTATTATTATTTCAAATAAATCTCAATGGTGGCATGTAGTCGCCATAAAATTCATATGGAGATCCGGGGCCAACAGATCATGTGTAATCTTTTATCTTGTTAGTTGGGATGTAGATAGACCTTGTCAGATAGAGTACTATTTAGATAGAGATGTAATCTTATAGGATAATAATGTAATCTGACAAGATAAGATTTGATCATAGGTAGTAGAGTTCTGTTAGGATTCTTACTTATTCACCAAGCCTTGATGCTTTTATATAGCTCATTCAAGCCTTGCTCTTCACACAAGAGTTGAGAGAGCAATCCTTTGTATACTTTGAGGGAAGTAATAAAGGTTGGCAGTTTGTTATATTGCTTTTTTGCTTCTTTTGTTACCTTTGAATATTCTATTGCTTCTGTAGTTTCTTATGAGTGTGAGAGTTAAACACTGCTAGGGTCGTAAGGAGAACGAGACTCGATTGTTGGTCGACGATCACATAGGAAAGCCTAAGTCTTGCTTAAACGAATCGAAGTAAGATTGTCATGCAAAGGAGTAAGTGCGACTTACAGATAACTTTGGTGATCGAAAAGACCTTTGTAACAACTACCATCTTCCAATATAGGTGTAGGAATGCTATTTTCTTAATTTTTTTAGCTCTGAGTCTTTTATCTTAATTATAGTTTGACCTAAATTCGAAAGTTCTCATTTTAGGAAATAATTTTCTTAAATTATACAAATCCTTTTATCAATATCTACATTATATAAACTTAAGAACACCAATAACAAAATCTTTAAATAAAAAATCCATAATCCTTAAAATTCCTATATACCATACAACTTATTATAAAAAGCTACAACTGATAATAAAAAAATTAAATCAGTTACAATTTTATCTTCTTAATAATCTTACTTTACAAAATGAAATCGAAACTTTAATAGAACAAGTTTGTAGCAAAAATCCTTTAGACCCTAAAAAGAATACTAATAATTAATAAATTAAAATATTCATCTATTTGATCTAGTTTTTAGTAATTTTTCATAGCATTTATAGTCAGTATTTATTATTCTATCATTAATTTTAGTAATTAAAGATTCTAATATTTTGTGAATTTCATTAAATTCATCAAATTTTTGTAATTGATTAATTTGATTTTTATTTAGTAATAGTTGCATTATAGCAATTAATTGCTTTAATTGACTTTCAATATTAATTTGTTTATCTAACAATTCAGATAATTGCTTAGTAACACTCATAATGTATTCTTAAAATGACTTGATTATTCTTGAAGTTGTCTTTTAATATTAACTAATTCATCAACTAATTGTTCTTTATTCTTTTTTTCATTTGATGTTCAAGGATCAGTAAACCTAATAGGTTTGTCTAATCTTACAGATTGTGATCGTAAAAGACTAGGTTCATTTTTAAGTATTTTATTTTCATATAAAGATAAGCAAGGAATATCATTTAAACTTGTTATGTTTTCTAATTTTATAGGATAATTACTATTTGGTAATTCTCTTAAGCTAGCTCTTACACTTATTCCAACTTTTGCTAAATCGTTAAATAGTTGGTCAATATAAATTCGATCTGTATTTTTAAATTCAATATTATGATGAGAATTAGTTAAAGCATAACTTATTTGAGAAGTAATTGAAAAGGGACATTGTCCCATTGTCATTAAATTTTCTCCATAAAATTGATAGGCCGTAGTTATTGTTTCATCTAAATTTTGTGATTGTAAAGGAATTCCTAATTTAAGGTAAATTTGATTTCCATAAGCTAAATTTCCATTCATGATTACAATCACTTGATCTTTTAAATCAATCATTCTTTCATCAATTATAGCCATAATAACTAATATAAGTACTTTATGGAATTTTATCACCTATAAAACAACAGGTATAGTATTAAATTTTTTATTAGATAATGAAATATGAATAATAAATACCACTAAATTTCTTAATGTTATTGAACCTATAAAAGCTTTTCAAGTAGTAACTAGTGAAATTTATAAAGAATTTATAGGAAAAGATATAGCTTTATATAAACAAGAAATTGAAAACGAAGAAAGAAAATTTGCATTATAGCACCTAAATAATATATGAATCTGGGATATTTGTTATTTAGAAGATTATATTTATGAATATAAAAAAATTATTACAAATTAACAACTCCCGAACAAGAAATTTATATACAGTTCTTCATACAAAAATTACCTTATTTTATAAATAAAATAGTAGAAGAGTTATTTTTAATAAAACAACAAGATAATTTAGTAGCTTACAATTTAGGAGGAGTTATTTCAATAGGAAAAGAGGTATTATCCCAAAACTGTTTAGAAATCAAATTAAAGAAAAAATTAAGACATACAAATAGTTAATTATGTTGCTTAAAATATTCAGAAGTACCTCAATAATATGGATGTGATTCTTTTCATTCAAAACAAAGAAAACCTAAAAATAAATATAAGTGGCAAAAATATCCTAAACGCAATTATAAAAAGTTTCCATTTAAACCTTATAAAAAGTTTTTAGAAGAAAAAATTATTGACAATTTAAACCAAAGAAAAAATATTGTCCTTAAAATAAGAAAAGATGTAAATGTTGGTTATGTAAAAAAGAAGGTCACTAAGCAAAAACATGTCCAACACGAAATTAGAATAAATATAAAGAAAAACTTAATATTCTAAGTTCAGCAATTAAGTACAATTTAGAACCTATGGAATTAGATCATGAAACAAACTATACAATCTCTTCATTATATCAATAGGACAACCAAATTTAGAATCAACAACTGAATCCGAATACAAAATTTATTTAAGTGATTATTCAGAACAAAAAATTAATGCCTATATAGATACCAGTGCTACTATTTGTATAGCATCTAGAGCGCTTTTACAAAATTGGAAAAAATTAAATAAACCTTTTCAAATCGGAATAGCAGATGGAAGTATAAAGTCTATATGGCATCTAAGTTATTATAATAATATTATTATTGAAAACTATACTTTTATTATACCTTCAATTTATCAACAGGAATCAGGATTACCATTAATTTTAGGAAATAATTTTCTTAAATTATACAATCCCTTTTGTCAATATCTACATTATATAACCTTAAGAACACTAAAAATAAAATCTTTAAATAAAAAATCGATAATCCTTAAAATTCCTATATACCGTACAACTTATTATAAAAATCTACAACTTATAACAAAAAAATTAAATCAGTTACAATTTTATCTTCTTAATAATCTTATTTTACAAAATAAAATCGAAAATTTAATAGAACAAGTTTGTAGTGAAAATCCTTTAGACCCTAAAAGAATATTAATAATTAATTAATTGAAATAAAACTAAAAGATCCTACACAGAAAATCAATATTAAAAATAATGTCCCATATACACAAGTTGTTAAAGAATTTATTACTAAATGTTCAGAATTATTACACAAACAATTAATAGCACCAAGTATAAGTAAACATTCTGCTCCAATCTTCTATGTAAATAACTATTTAGAACAAAAGCGTGGCAAGAGACGAATGGTAATTAATTATAAAGAGCTAAACAAAGCTCCTATAGGTGATCCATACAAATTACCTAGAAAAGATTACATTATTAATAGATTAAAAGGACATTGGTTGACTACACTAGATGCCAAATCTTGTTATTGGCAACTATGATTACACGAAGAAACAAAATCATTAACAACTTTCACATGTCTACCGTAAAAACATTATCAATGAAACATATTACTTTTCGAATTAAAACAAGCTCCTGATATTTACCAACACTTTATGGATAACAATTTAGAAGGATTAGAATAATTTACATTGGCATACATTGATGATATTATTATATTTTCAAATAAAGACAAAAAGATCATTTGAAAAAAGTAAAAACAATTCTCACTAGATGTCAACATAAGGGATTAATTTTAAAAGAAATTCGACAGAGTACCTAATGGAAACTCCCTCTATAAGATTGTACGGCGATCAAATCCTCAACTCACGTCGATCCAAATGCAAATCATTACATCACAAATTACAATATTTGATGACATGCTGTTAAAGTTGCGTATATCGCATGTTCTGAAAAAAGTCCTACAAGGCCCGAGTCACTAAAACTAGGCAGGTTACAATTCTATCATTTTAAAACGGAAATTGATGTGCAAGCTACGATTTAGTTGATTGCTAGTGATTTCTGTATGTCTTCCCCTTTTTTCGTCCGAGGGTCAGGTCATACAAAGCGAACAGAATCATTGCCTCCAGCTTGGCTTTTCTCCTTTTGCTCTTTTTGCTTCCTTTTCTAGAATGTCTTCTTTCAGCGGCCTTCCCATTTCTCCTCCTGCTCCGATGAGCTCTCATCACCAGGTGCGAGCTTCACCCGGTAGTGATATTGTTCCCTCCTTGTCTGTCACTGAACCGTTCATTTCTATTGCTCCCTCCTTGTCTGTCACTGAACCGTTCATTTCTATTGTTTCCTCTTTAAGAAGGTGAATTAAAGCCATAAGAAATAATCCTTGGTTATTAGTGGAGGCCAAGCTTTAGAAAGAAAAACAAAACATGGTTGTAACTGTGAAAATTTTTTCTACAGGAGTTAATGGTCCATTTGTTAGTTTATGTCATTGCAGCCAATTTATATTGGTTGTAAATTTATTTGTATGACAATATTTTATTCAATAAAAGGTATTCTTTATCTTTGTATATTTATAAATTATTTAATTATTAATCATAAAGATAAAATCTATGGAATAATTGTTATGCAATTAGAAATTATATTGCAATAATAATTATGAGATTCGAATTGCATTTGTTATATTATTCCTAAAATGCTCCTAGTCATAGTTTCATCAAGACGAGATATTAATGAAATAGTTAGACTAGCATATATTTGTTTATTTCTTATGAAGAAAGTAATTGATTTCGTAGATTAAAATGTGGAAACACTTAAACAAACATGTGGGTGCTTATTAGAGAATAAGTTAACTAAACTGACCCGATTATGAAAATCCTGAATGGAACATTACTTGTGTGTCTGTGGATTATGTCATTATTATGGTTGTATAATTGATCCTTAGACTTGAGATTACCAAAGTTATCTCATGTAGGAATTACTACGTTTTGATGCTATTTATGTTCTACTCTTGGAGTAGTTCAATTCGGTAGTTATTGGATATAGTATGAACTATATGGATATAGTTGGTTAAATCAATAAAGAATTCGTTATTCAAAAGTAATTAGGAAGAATGTTCTACTGTTCTTGATTAGTAATGATTTTGGGAATCTATGGCCAGAGTAAATTGAAATTTGGAAAGATTGTTTCCAAATATCAATTATAAATCATTTACTAATTAGCAAGAACGAACATGATTGGATTATTTAGAGCAAACACGAATTCCATACTCTAATTCCAATTGGATCATTAGATGACCAAATGATTAATTTATACATCATAGCCATGCATAGACAGGTTAAGTCAAACCACTTTAACATTCCTAATATTTAGGTGGTCATGACATGTTGCTAGACGTCAATCATTATCTATGATTATAAATTGTTTAATTAGAGAATTAAAGATAAATTAAAAGGACTTTTAATTTATCCAATCCTAATTATGAATTAGAATTATAATTTATAATCATGACCAATATATTAGGAACCTAATGGGTTACACATAAAAGGTCTATAAAGGAGAAAGTGAAATTTGAGTTAAGTTGGACTTAATCGAGAAGTTTTAGAAACTTTAAAGATCAATATATGATATTCGATCTTATAAGGACTAATTCGTAATTATGACTAAAGTATGACTTTAGTTGCAATTTTGATAAAATTCAAGGACATGCAAAATATGAATTTTCATATAAAAGGAAAAATTTAAAAAAATTTGGAGCTAGCACTTCTTATATTTTTCCTCTCGAATTAGATTTGAGTTTTCTTTGAAAAGATATGTAGATACCATTAGAGGACGGACGATTGAAAATCGAAATAGGTTAGTATAACTTTTTTAATTTCTTGTTTTATGTTTCCAATTAAATTTTACTAAAGTTGATTCTGTTGAAAAGTTTTAAATTCATTCTACTGCGATTAGATTTGATCTTACGTTAATTTTCCAATAGAAGTATCAGAGCCACCTTTAACAGATTTATTATGAATCATAAGCTTGTTTTATTTTTGATGTGATTTAAATATACAAAAGTTGCATATTTATTCGTTAAAATCATTTTGACAATTTGGTTGTATTATTTTATGGTATTGTCTGAAACAGTTTCATTCATGCTCTATTTTTTCTTGTTATGGAACTGTTCCATAAGTCTGTCTCCATTTTGCTATCTCAAAAGGATCTGGAACGCCTACTGTTGTTCTCTGGAAATGAAATTGAAATGTTTGATTTTTTTGGAAATATTATGTTCTTGTTCATCTGGAAAGTGTTTCTGGATTTCATCTCTTAGTTACCTGCTACATAAGCTTACGTTAACTGTTTCTGGAGATATAAAATAGTTACATGGGTTTTTGGAGATGTAAAATGGTTACATGGGTTTCTGGAAAAGTGGGATAGTTTTATGTGTTTCTGGAAATGTTGAATAAGATTCATGTGTTTCTGGAAATTCTTGTATTTTGATCTTTGTTGTGTTTGTTTTTCACTTGTGTGATGTTTTGGAAGAGCTGAAGATGAAAAGTTTCATTCTTTATTATTGTCTCTTCGTTTGCATAACTGAAAAGAGAAAATGGTTCAGATGGTGTTTCTAAGTCCAGTTTCTATTCAATGCATAAAGGATGTTTTGATGTTGATTTTCTGTTGCTTCTATTCAATGTATAATGTATGTTTTGATGTTGATTTTTTGTTGCTTCTATTTAACACATAACATATGTTTTGACGAAATAGATCATGATTTTCTGTTGTTTTTATTACTGTTCATTCAATATTTTTTCGAATCAAATTGCTTCAATGAATACGATTGTTGTTGTCTGGTTGGTTAATGGGTTTTTTTTGTCAATGGTTGTCGAAAAGAAGGAGACCACCAACGGCAGGTATAGCCATGTAGTTAGAGAATCACCACCTTCGGTGGTTGTTTCTCACTCTAGAGAGATTTTCTCTCTAGAGTTTTATGTGTATAAAACCTTAAGTTGTTCATACCTATGGCGACGAAATATATTGAAGATTGAAGGCAAAGATGGCACAAATGAGACCAGAAAGCAAACCAGAAAGAAAGAAGAGAAAAAATGTTACATACGCTCTGGAGAAGAAGGCGCGCGTGTGCACATGCTCCCTATGGGCCAGGAGGTTGCGTCTCCTGATGCTGTGTTGGCGCATGCCAGTTGCTTCTTCAATGTTTGTAATTTTTTTATTTTTTGTTTTTTAATGAGATTAAGTTTATTTTTATTATAAAAATAATTTAATTTAATTTTTCAAGAGTTGATTAATTAAATTAAATATTTTTAATTTTATATTTAGAATATATTAATATAATGAGATTATATTATTTAGAATGAGACCTATTTTTAAATCCTTCATTGAAATATTAAGTACATGTTTAGAACATGAACAATGCCTTCCATTGTTATAAGATTAAACTAGAGTTTTGTTTATTGTTAGGCTTGTTGAGTAAACTCAAGGCCGCTTTAACTCGAACATGTTTAGTCTTATAACGGTAGGTTTTACTGAACTAAATTTATATGATTTGGATGAGTAAACTCATGATCATATTAATTTAGAGGCAAGGTTAAGAATCGCATATATTAGATATGTTTTTGGCAAAGAGTTGTCTCCTAACGGATCTAGGAATCATACAGGATGTGATTGATAAAATGTTATCTACCTAATTTTAATTTAGTTAGTTTGTTGAGCAAAGTCAAGATCAATTAAATTAAAATAGGATCCTAGCCTACTAGGAAATTATGTGATAATTTCTTGAATTAATAGTGAGGGCTATTAGTTTGTTTCAAATAGTAGGAGTAATCAAAATTTTCCAAAGTCCTTATTTATTTGGTTTTATAGCATAAACTAATTTTTTCTTTTTGACGAAACAACTTTTGAAAATGAGTACGAACTTGTCCCCGAAGGGCATCATGGATGTAAACAAATTGACTGGACCAAAATTTTCATACTAATTGTGTTACCTTAAAGTTGTTCTAAGGCAAGAAAAGAAATTGTTCATTCTTGACATTGAGCTTCCACCTGAACCTATGCAAGATGCTGATAGTGAGGATTGGCAATATTATCAAAGTCAAATTGATGACAATGAGCAAGTTAAAAGTGTGATGTTAGCTAGCATGTCTCCCAAGCTTCAGAGGCACCATGAAAATATGAACATAATGGAAATGTTCCTACACCTTTAGGAGTTGTTTGGTGCACAAAGTAGGGTGGAGAGGTTTGAGACTGCGAGAGCTCTGTTTCAATGTCGAATGGCTCATGGATCTTCAGTTGAACTTCATATTCTATAGATGATTGTCTACATTGAAAAATTAGGCCAATTGGGGTATGAACTGAACCTCGAGTTGAGCATTGATTTAGTGCTCTAGTCTCATGCCCCAAAGTTTTCACAGTTCATTATGAATTTCCACATGAACAAAAAGGAAGTGTCATTGGCTAAATTGCTTAACATGCTCAAGACCGATGAGGGATGCCTTAAGAAGGAATCTAATTTTGTTCTTGTTGTTGGCTCTTCTTCTTCCAAAAATAAGGGTAAGACCTTAAGAAGAAGAATAAGAACAATAACCAGAAGGCTTCTGCTAAAGTAGCAAAGCCAGCAGGCGGTGTCAAGAAGAAGAATGACAAGGGAATCTATTTCCATTGTGGCGTAGCTAGACATTGGAAGAGGAATTGTAAAGCTTATCTTGCTAGCTTGAAGGAAAAGAAGTTAAGCTTAGCTTCAACTATCGGTTTGTTTGTGATTGAAATCAATCTTTCTACTTCTATTTCGCAATCTTGAGTATTAGATACTAGATGTGGTTTTCACATTTGTAACAATGTTTAGGTACTGACAGACAGTAAAGCATTGAGAAAAGGCGAAGTGGACTTACGAGTTGGTAATGGAGCAAGATTTGCTACGTTAGCTATAGGAACTTGTATTTTAAGTTTGCCTTATAGCCTTATACTTGAACTAAATAATTGTTATTATGTTCCTGTTATCACAAGAATTATTATTTCTATTTCATGTTTGGACATAAATGGATTTGTCTTCATTGTTAAGAATAATAGTTGTTCTTTTTATAAAGATGATGTTTATTATGGATCTGGTATGCTTACAAATGATTTGTATGAATTAGATCTTCAAAGACCAATTTAAAAACATAAATAGCAAGAAAAGGAGATTAAGTGACTAAAATCCATCTTATTTATGGCATTGGAGGTTAGGTCATGTTAATGAAACAAGAATCACTAAGTTACATGAAGAAGGGTATTTAAATCCTTTCGATTATAAATCATATGAAACTTGTGAGTTTTGCTTAATGGGTAAGATGACCAAACTACTCTTTAGTAGAAAGGGACAACGCGCTAATGAGTTGTTAGAGCTTATACATTTAGATGTATGTGGCCCTATGTCTACTCAAGCTAGAGGTGGATTTTCTTATTTCATAACATTTACAGATGACCATTCTAGATATGGCTATATGTATTTAATGGAATACAAGTCTAAAGCATTTGAAATATTCAAAGAATTTAGACTTGAAGTAGAGAAACAAATTGGTAAGAGTATTAAGACACTTAGATTTGATCGAGGTGCTGAATACTTGGACCATGAGTTTCTTGGTTACTTAAAAGAGAATGGATTCTTTCACAATGGACTCCTCTTAGAACTTCACAACATAATGGGGTTTTTGAAAGGAGAAATTGTATTTTATTAGATACGGTACGTTCCAGGATGAGTCATACAGTTCTTCCACTTTCATTTTGGGGATATGCTCTTAAAATTCTGTTTACCTATTAAACTGAGTTTCGTCCAAATCGATTGATAAGACTCCATATGAGATATGGACTGGTAAAAGACCAAGGTTATCACACTTAAAGACTTGGGGATGTGATGCTTGTATGAAGTGTGCAATCTCTAATAAGCTTGAAGCTAAATCAGATAAATGCATGTTTGTGGGGTATCTAAAAGAAAGTTTTGGATATCAATTTTATCATCCTCTTAACCAAAAGGTGTTTATCTTAAGACATGCTACATTCTTAGAAAGAGAATACATTCTCAAAGAAAGTAGTGGGAGTGATGTGGAACTTAAAGAAGTTCTAGAACCATAAACACACATTTAAGTGGAACAAGAGCCACAAGTTGATATATTAGATGTATAACTAATGGTTCAAAAAACACATAGTCTGCGACGCTCTAAAAGGGTACGTCATTCTCCTGTTAGATTAGATCTACATGTTGAAAAAGGAAATGATAATGTTTCACTTATGAATGACAAACCTACTGATTTTAAGGAAGCAATGTCAGACATCGATTCTTTAAAATGGCAAGAAGCCATGAAATCTGAAATGGAATCCATGTACACTGACCAAGTATAGACTTTGGTGGATGCACCTAAAGGTATGTACCTATTGGGTGCAAGTGGATTTTTAAGAGAAAAACTAACATGGATGGAAATGTATATACGTACAAAGCAATGCTGGTGGCAAAAGGTTATAGACAAAAAAAGGAGTTGATTTTGATGAAACTTTTTTGCCAGTAGCAATGCTTAAGTCCATAAGGATTTTATTAGTTGTAGCTGCATACCATGATTATGAAATTTGACAAATGGATGTCAAAATAGCATTTCTCAATGGGAATTTACAGAAGGATGTGTATATGACACAACCTGAAGACTTTGAATCCAAAGAATTTCCTGATCAAGTATGCAAGTTGCAAAGATCCATTTATGGACTGAAATAAACGTCGTGGAGTTAGAACATCCGTTTTGATGAAACAATCAAAGAGTTTGATTTTATTAAAAATATGGATGAACCCTATGTTTACAAGAAGGTAAGTGGGAGTGCAATCATTTTCTTAGTGCTTTATGTGGATGACATATTACTAATTGGAAATGGCATTTCAATGCTCCAGTCTATTAAAATATGGTTATTTAAGAATTTTATCATGAAAGATATGGGAGAAGCAGCTTATATATTAGGTATAAAGATCTATAGAGATAGAACAAAAAGGTTGCTTAGTTTGAGAGATAAAACAAAAAGGTTGCTTAGTTTGTCCTAATCCGCGTACATAGACAAAGTGTTAAAGAGGTTTAGCATAGAGAATTCCAAGAGGGGATTCTTACCTATATCGCATGGGATTTATCTGTCCAAAAGCATATGTCCTAAGGCACAAGAAGAAAGAAATAGAATGGATGGTGTTCCATATGCTTCATCTATTAGATCGATCATGTATGCGATGCTATGTACGAGATTAGATGCTGCTTATGCTTTGAGCATAACAAGCAGATATCAAGCTAATCCTGGTGAAGGTCATTGGACGGCTGTGAAAAACATCTTGAAGTACTTGAGAAGGACTAAAGATATTTTTCTAGTCTATGGAGGAACTGAGCTGAAAGTTCTTTGGAACTCTTCCAACTAACTGCACCACCATAAAGAGTAAAAATGTACCCTGATTGTGATCTACTATCGTCTTGATCAAGAAGTTCATCAATGAACTTGGAGTGGTTCCTAGCATTGTTGATCTAATAGTATTATACTGCAAGAACAATGGTGTTGTTGCACAAGAGAAGGAACCGAGGCCTCATCAGCGATCCAAGCATGTACTCAAAAAGTTTCACTTGATCCGAGAGATAGTGGAACAGAAGGACATCCTGATAGAGCGAGTTCCTACTAAAGAGAATCCTGCAAATCCTCTCACTAAGCCTTTATCTCAAAAGAGACACGATAGACATATGGATGGCTATGGTATTCGATACATTGGCGATTGGCTTTAGTGCAAGTGGGAGATTATTAATTTATACCCTTACAGTCAATTTTTGTTGGTTGTAAATTTATTTGTATGACAATATTTTATTCAATAAAAGGCATTCTTTATCTTTGTGTATTTGTTAATTATTTAATTATTAATCATAAAGATAAAATCCATGGAATAATTATTATGCAATTAGAAATTATAATGCGATTATAATTATGAAATTTGAATTACATTTTTGTATTATTCCTAAAATATTCCTAGTCATACTTTCATCAAGACCGGGTATTGATGAAATAGTTAGACTAGCACATGTTTGTTTCTTTCTTATGAAGAAAGTAATTAATCTCATAGATTAAAGTGTGGAGAGACACTTAAGAAAACATGTGGGTGCTTATTAGAGAATAAGTTCACTGAACTAACCCGATTATAAGAATCCCGAATGGAACATTAGTTATGTGTCTTTGGATTATCTCATTATGATAGTTGTATAATTGATCCTTAGACTTGAGATCACCAAAGTTATCTCATATATGAATTACTATGTTTTAATGCTACTTATGTTCTACTTTTGGAGTAGTTCAATTCGGTAGTTATTGGATATAGTATGAACTATATGGAGATAGTTGAGTAAATCATTAAAGAATTTGTTGTCCTAAACCTAGTACACCACCCTTGTAGAGTGTATTCTCAAATATCGTCGATGTGTTCGGGAATATGCCCTATGGGAATAAGGTGTTACAAGTATAACTTTGTTAATTTCTTGTTTTATGTTTTAAATTAAATTTTGTTAAAGTTGATTCTTTGGAAAATTTTAAAATTCATTCCGCTACGCTTAGATTTGATCTTGCATTAATTTTCCAACATTATGAGACTAATCCCGATCCACTCTCAGTTTAATCTTATATCTCTTGAGATCAACGCTGCTTTAGTAATTTTAATAATAGCTCAGTTACGTTGATGCATGGCCCTGGCGTTGCCGGGATTTCGTAGCTTTGATACTAGTTTAAGATCATTTGCTAGTGAGTTCTCTTACCAAAATGCCTTATGTTTTATGAAAAGATTGTCGACTCTGATTGATTCATTGGAAGTAGTTCTGTTTCTAATGAAGAAAATATTGTGGTCATCTCGAAAAAATTCAGAAAAAAATCAAGTGGAGGGTTGTCTTGGCTTAGAGCTAATACAATTTGAGATCTTGTAGGTTCTCATCATATGAATGTGATTTTATTGGAAAGTTGCTGGACGATGAGTTTAGGAAAATTGAAGTAGGTATCTGTTGAAGCGAGAGAAAGATTCCCAGAGTTCCTATACTGGACAACAATTGGTCAACTATCAATTAAGCACATAATTGCATTATTATCTTTTAGTTGTTTCAAGCTACATTGGACAAAAATAAAAACAAAACACAAAACAGATAAGAGAACTTATCGTTTTCTATAGTAGTTTAGGTGAGCAAATATTGATCCTATAAGAATTGTGATTACTAGTACTAAATATTTACTTATTATCTAATCTAAATAAGCAAATGATTGATTGAAAATATAAGTAAATAAACTAAAATAGTAATTTCTAAACACCAAGGCAAAGTAATAAGTAAGAATAAGCAATTAGTTGATTAACAAGATCTGTATAAGAATTTCTCTAAAACTTTACTATGCTTGAATTTATCATAATTCAATTATCAACCATAATTTCTTAGATTGATAGGAATTCCAAAATTATAATTGTACACTGATGTTCAAGACATACAATCTCTACACTTAAAAGTTCTCTCTTATCAAAATTTCATAAGAATGTATTAATACGATATATGAATTCTCGTGATAAATTTCACTCTAACTAAAAAAGATTATGGATTTTATATCTAAGACTCTATTTAACCCTCATCATTCATGTTGTGACCTAGGTTTTATCTTATATGTTCGCTACTTCATTCTTATTTATGAATCCAATATTGAATCTTCTACATTTGTTACTTCGGTTCAATATAATAGAAAAGTGTGAATAATTCTTAAGAAACTAGAATCTTTCATTAAACCAAAAAAATCAATTCAAAACATAATTCTAAGGTTCATCCATCTAGACCTATATTACAATTAGTTCATAATAAACTAAACATAATCATCAGTCAACAAGAAAGAACTTTGAATTCTCTTGCCTTGAATCATAAATGTTCTTAGTGAATCTTCATTAATCTTCTTATTTTTCTCTAGTGTTGATTTGTTTCTCACTCAATAACTTTTCTCAGCTTTAAATTGCTTTATTTTCCTTTCTAAATTTAGGTTTGGCTTTTTTTCTGTGTTTGATTGGGTATCAGTCTAGACTCTTTTTTTTTTAATTTGTAGGCTTTGGGCCAAGTTCAAACTTAGACATTTCAAACCAGCCTAACTCAAAAATTTGGTTATTGTTACAACAATATTGTTTTACTAAAATGATGTCCTTTTGTTACACAATGTTGGGTCGGTATATTCATGTTAAAACGATATCATTTTATTAGACTCTCTCAGATCCTCTCCTTAGTCACTCATTGTAGCATAATTAAAACAAAAACTCCCTCTTTCATCACTATTGTCGGTCTCCCCTCCTCATAGACCTCCCTTCTCCTCGTCTCCTCTTCCTCACATCTATTTCTTTCACCTATGCCTCTTGTGTCGCCTTTACACCTTCCAATATATTTTTCTTAGCTATCTCGTGTGGGTTCTTTCCAAGGAGCATTATTTAATTACTTCTTTTTTCTTAATTCCCACACTAAAACACTTGTATCTTCATGCTTTTTAATATCATTTTCTAATCTCCTTTATATTTACTTAACCCTTTACAATTTGATTTTCTTTATGTTATTTTGTCGAAGATTGTTTAAGAACTCAAAGAGTAGGGAGCATCTTACAATCTCACAAAACAGAAGCTTTTTTGTGTAGTTGTCATTAAGTTTAGATTGTTTTTAGGGTATTATTAGGATAATTATATTCATTTCCTTTTACTATGTTTTCATTTTGTTAGGTTATTCACTTTTATGAATGAAATTTTGCTATTTTAGGTTTTGAATTATAGTCTCATGTGTATTAGTGATGAATTTATATCTATAGCCGGTAATAGATTCTCCATAATGGTGATTGAGGCATCTTTTATAATGGAAGTTCCATTAATTAACTTTTTCACACTTTATATGAAGTCTAATTTAACATACAATCAACTTTTAAAGGGCATTTTAATTCGTTATTTTGGATTGAAATGATTGCTTTACATAGGTTTAATTATTTAATCGCTATAAAAAAAAACAACTCAATTATCTAAGATATAAATGTTAACAAATTTGAAAAACAATGCTTTTTTAAGGACATTTAAACCTAAAATTTCTCATCTGCAGACCATTGAAAATAGGGATCTATGTACTTGCTAGACTAGCTTTAGTAAGTACATACTTATAAGCAGTCAAATACATAAATGTAAATGTTCATTAAAGTGTATGTGTATATATAAATGTCTATGAATAACTTATATGCTCATTACATTTAGTGTGTGTGGGTGAATGTGTGTGCGCGAGCGCGTGTGTGTATATATATATATATATACTCCTCAAATTTGGTACATACACTATAAGAAAATCATAAATTAGTATCGGAAATTTACTGACGGAATAAAAACCGTAGCTATTTACCTATGGAATACAAACGGCCGTTGGTAAATACGTCGTCAAAGTTTAGATATAGCGACGGAAACAATTGTCGTCGGCAAAAGTGGAGGGAAAGAATTTCGCGCAAAATCTGCAACGACATATAGCGACGATATAACCATTCCCATTGGTAAAAATTACGGGAATGCTTCCTGCAATTACATAGCTTCGGACATTTACTGACGAAAACTATTCCGTTAGTGAGTTTGGATAAGCATCTGTGATTTACCGATGGAATAGCGTCCGTTGATAAATTGATATCAAGTTTACTGACGGACAATGTGTTCCGTCGCAAAATTAAGCGGCAAGACGTCGCGGTTAAATATTTGATAAATTTAAATACCGACGGAATTTAGTTTCCGTCTGTAAATGTCGACTGGTTAATAAATAAAACGACGTTGTTTGGTTCTTTGTCTTTAGCCTGACGAAGATCCCCCTTTTTTCTTCTTCTCCTCTCCTCCGTCGCCATCGTCTGGTTTTGGGCTATTATCCTTACTTCCATCGTCGTTTTTCGAGTTTTTTCTGGCCTATCGTGCGTCGTTTTCCAGTAAATGCAACTTTTATATATGAACCGTAGGTGTTTAGGGTGATCGGTTTTTGTGTGATTATTATTGATGTATGTCGTTTTTTGTGTCATTGTTGGTTGATTTATTGTTTAAATGTATTATTGTTGGTCAATAATGGAAAAATGCATTTATTTTGTGATTAGTTAAAGATTATACATATTACCTATGAAGTGTTCGATAAAATGCCCCTTATAATTGTTGTAATGTTTTGTTGTAATTGTTGTAATAAAAATTTGTTGTAATGCTTAATTTGAAGTGCGAATTTGAGAATTTGATATTGAAGTGTGTATTTGAGATTGAAGTGAAGGATTTGAGATTGAAGTGTGTATTTGAGATTGAAGAGAAGAGATTGTGTAATTGAAGTGTGTATATGAATTATATATTTGAAGTGTATTTGAATTGTGTATTTGAAGTGAATATTTGAAATTGTATATTTGAAGTGTATATTTAATTTGAAGTGTGTATTAAATTTTTTTTTATTTTTTTATTATTATTATTATTATTATTATTATTATTATTATTATTATTATTATTATTATTATTATTATTTTACTTATTAATCTTCTACTAATTATTAATTTTATTAATAATAAATTTATTATATTTATCAATTATGTTTATTATTATTAGTAATATTAAATATATTATTGTTATTATAACTTTTCTACTTATTATTATTCATATTATAATTAATTTTATGATTATTATTATTGTCATTAAT